>BLSH010135702.1:507265-536294 GCA_018402905.1 Glandirana rugosa
GATTAGACAGGGAGTGTCGTGTGCTGCTGGTGTGAGGGACAGATTACCGTTATAAAATCATCTCATACTGGAGTAGGGAGAGGTTCCTGGCGGTGCTGTGAGGGACAGATTAGCATTCTAAAATCATCTCATCCTGGTATAGGGAGAGGTTCCTGCTGCTGGTTTGAGGTACAGATTACCGTTATAAAATCATCTCATACTAGTATAGGGAGAGGTTCCTGCTGCTGCTGTGAGGGACAGATTACAGTTATAAAATCATCTCATACTGGTATAGGGAGAGGTTCCTGGTGGTGCTGTGAAGGACAGATTATCGTTCTAAAATCATCTCATACTGGTATAGGGAGAGGTTCCTGCTGCTGGTGTGAGGGACAGATTACCGTTATAAAATCATCTCATACTGGTATAGGGAGAGGTTCCTGCTGCTGGTGTGAGGGACAGATTACCATTATAAAATCATCTCATACTGGTATAGGAAGAGGTTCCCGCTGCTGGTGTGAGGGACAGATTACCGTTATAAAATCATCTCATACTAGTATAGGGAGAGGTTCCTGCTTCTGCTGTGAGGGACAACTTACCGTTATAAAATCATCTCATACTAGTATAGGTAGAGGTTCCTGCTGCTGCTGTGAGGGATAGATTAGCATTCTAAAATCATCTCATACTAGTATAGGGAGAGGTTCCTGCCGCTGGTGTGAAGGATAGATTAGCGTTATAAAATAATCTCACACTGGTATAGGGCGAGGTTCCTGCTGCTGCTGCTATGAGGGACAGATTACCGTTATAAAATCATCTCATACTGGTATAGGGAGAGGTTCCTGCTGCTGCTGTCAGGGACAGATTACCGTTATAAAATCATCTCATACTGGTATAGGGAGAGGTTCCTGCTGCTGCTGTGAGGGACAGATTACCATTATAAAATCATCTCATACTGGTATAGGGAGAGGTTCCTGCTGCTGGTGTGAGGGACAGATTACCTTTATAAAATCACCTCATACTGGAGTAGGGAGAGGTTCCTGGCGGTGCTGTGAGGGACGGATTAGCGTTCTAAAATCATCTCATACTGGTATAGGGAGAGGTCCCTGCTACTGGTTTGAGGTACAAATTACCGTGATAAAATCATCTCATACTGGTATAGGTAGAGGTTCCTGCTGCTGGTGTGAGGGACAGATTACCGTTATAAAATCATCTCATACTAGTATAGGGAGAGGTTCCTGCTGCTGCTGTGAGGGACAGATTACAGTTATAAAATTATCTCATACTGGTATAGGGAGAGGTTCCTGCTGCTGCTGTGAGAGACCGATTATCGTTCTAAAATCATCTCATACTGGAGTAGGGAGAGGTTTCTGGCAGTGCTGTGAGGGACAGATTACCATTATAAAATCATCTCATACTGGTATAGGAAAAGGTTCCTGCTGCTGGTGTGAGGGACAGATTACCGTTATAAAATCAGCTCATACTAGTTTAGGGAGAGGTTCCTGCTGCTGCTGTGAGGGACAGATTACCGTTATAAAATCATCACATACTGATATAGGGAGAGGTTCCTGCTGCTGCTGTGAGGGTCAGATTAGTGTTCTAAAATCATCTCATACTGGAGTAGGGAGAGGTTCCTGGCGGTGCTGTGAGGGACAGATTAGCGTTCTAAAATCATCTCATACTGTTGTATGGAGAGATTCCTGTTGCCGCTGTGAGGAACAGATTATCGTTCTAAAATCATCTCATGCTGGAGTAGGGAGAGGTTCCTACGCGGTGCTGTGAGGGACAGATTAGCGTTCTAAAATCATCTCATACTGGTGTAGGGAGAGGTTCCTGCTGCTGCTGTGAGGGACAGATTAGCGTTCTAAAATCATCTCATACTGGTGTAGGGAGAGGTTCCTGCTGCTGGTGTGAGTGGTGCATTTCTTGCACAAAAATAAAAAGTGCGTCTACATTGCTGGTTAAAAAAAAAAAGAATAATAATTTATTATTGTTAATAAAGATTAGTGTTCTAAAATCATCTCATAGTGGTATAGGGAGAGGTTCCTGCTGCTGGTGTGAGGGACAGATTACCGTTATAAAATCATCTCATACTGGTATAGGGAGAGGTTCCAGCTGCTGCTGTGAGGGACCAATTATCCTTCTAAAATCATCTCATACTGGAGTAGGGAGAGGTTCCTGGCGGTGCTGTGAAGGACAGATTATCGTTCTAAAATCATCTCATACTGGTATAGGGAGAGGTTCCTGCTGCTGCTGTGAGGGACAGATTACCATTATAAAATCATCTCATACTGGTATAGGAAAAGGTTCCTGCTGCTGGTGTGAGGGACAGATTACCGTTATAAAATCATCACATACTAGTATAGGGAGAGGTTTCTGCTGCTGCTGTGAGGGACAGATTACCGTTATAAAATCATCACATACTGATATAGGGAGAGGTTCCTGCTGCTGCTGTGAGGGTCAGATTAGTGTTCTAAAATCATTTCATACTGGAGTAGGGAGAGGTTCCTGGCGGTGCTGTGAGGGACAGATTAGCGTTCTAAAATCATCTCATACTCGTGTAGGGAGAGGTTCCTGCTGCTGGTGTGAGTGGTGCATTTCTTGCACAAAAATAAAAATTGCGTCTACATTGCTGGTTTAAAAAAAAAAGAATAATAATTTATTATTGTTAATAAATAGCACTACATAGTACATTTACACCTTGCTGTGCATTTCTTGCACAAAATTAAAAAGCGCGTCTACATTGCTGTTTAACAAATAATTGAAATTTGTGCTAAATAGTACATTTGCGTCCAGAATGAGGAGAGCGTCAAATAAGGGATGTGGTTTTGGTGCTGCTGGTGTTGGTGGTGTTGGTGAAGCTCCTGTTGCAAGGAGAGGACGTGGTCTATCTGTGCCAGCTACACACACAAGTGAAACACCTTCCTCAGGTGCGAGTAGCCAACAGAACCTTCAACATTATATGGTAGGCCCAAATGCCGCTCAACGAATGGTGAGGCCAGAACAAGTACAGGCAATAGTAGATTGGGTGGGAGACAATGCCTCCAGTTCCTTCACATTGTCTCCCACCCAGTCCCTTGCTGAAAGCTCAGAGTTGGCACCTGAACCCCATGGCCATCTGTCTTTCACCTCAGCCACTTGTAAATCAGCCAAGCAGCCTGAGCCCCAAGTCATGCAGCAGTCTCTTATGCTTTTTGATGACTGCTGGTATGCTTTCCGTGGGCCATCCACATAGCCCTGCCCCAGAAGTGGAAGACATTGAGTGCACCGATGCCCAACCACTTCTGGTTCAGGATGAGGACATGGAAACACCACCGCAGCACGTCTCTGATGATGACGAAACACAGGTGCCAACTGCTGCGGCTTTCCACAGTGTAAAGACTGACAAGGAGGGCAGTGGTGAAGATTGGGTGGAAGATGATGTGGAGGATGATGAGGTCCTAGACCCCACATGGAATGAAGGTCATGCGAGTGAGGTGTGCAGTTTGGAGGAAGAGGTAGTGGTCGCACAGAGGCACCAGCTCAGCAAAAGAGGAAGCAGGTTGCAAAAGCGGAGTGACCATCCCTAGACAGTACACCTGCTACTACCCACCACACCCAGAGACCTAGCACACCAAAGGCAGCTCAAAGGAGTTCCCCGGCGTAGCAGTTCTTCAGACAATGTGCTGACGACAAGACACGAGTGGTTTGCACGCTGTGCAATCAGAGCCTGAAGCGAGGCATAAATGTTCTAAACCTGAGCACAACCTGCATGACCAGGCATCTACATGCAAAGCACGAGCTGCAGTGGAATAAGCACCACAAAATCCAATAAAGGTCTCGGGCTCCTCCTGCTTCCTCTTCTGCTGCTGCCTCGGCCTCTTCTTCCTCCACCTCTACAGTGCCAGTGTCACCTGCCACCCAGCAAACAGAAGATGTGACAGCAACACCACCATGTCCGTCATCGTCCCCAAGCATTTCCACACCATGGTCCCATGGAAGCTTACAGCTGTCCATCTCCCAAACACTGGAGTACCACCCACCCACCCTGGCCTTTGAAATGCTGTCATTACGTCTGGTGGACACGGACAGTTTTAAAAACCTGATGGCGGTTACTGTCCCACAGTACATGGTTCTCAGCCACCACTACTTTTCCAGGCGAGCCATCCCTTCCCTGCACAAACAAGTCGGGGACAAGATCAAGTGTGCACTGCGCAACGCCATCTGTGGCAAGGTCCACATAACCACTGATACATGGACCAGTAAGCACGGGCAGGGACGCTATATCTTGCTAAATGCACACTGGGCAAATGTAATGGTGGGTGGGCCTGAGGCGGATAGCCATTTGGCGCATGTCCTTCCGCCACCGAGGATTGCAGGGCATTTCTCTTTGCCTCCTGTTGCCTCCTCCTCCTACTGCGCTTCCTCCTTCTCCTCCTCTACCACCTCCTCATCCGTTCAGCGTAACACCTTCACCACCAACTTCAGCACATCCAGGGGGAAACGACAGCAGGCTGTTTTAAAACTGATATGTTTGGGGGATAAACCCCACACTGCGCAGCAGCTGTGGATGAGCATTGAACAACAGACCGATGAGTGGTTGTTGCCACTGAGCCTCAAGGCCGGCCTGGGGGTGTGCGATAATGGGCGAAATCTCGTAGCAGCTCTGGGCCTAACTGGTTTGACGCACATCCCTTGCCTGGCACATGTACTGAATTTGGTGGTGCAGAAATTTCTAAAAAACTACCCGGATATGTCAGAGCTGCTGCAAAAAGTGCGGGCTGTCTGTGCAGATGATACACCTTCCACAGAGGACAGCTTGTCTTTGCCTCTGGGCAGCCTGGCACACATGAGCGACTACATGCTGCAGTGCCTGCTCAACGACAACCGAGTTGCCCACATTGTAACTTGTGCTAATTACTGGGTGGCCACCCTGCTGAATCCCTGTTACAAGGACAACGTGCCATCCTTAATTCCCTCACTGGAGTGTGATTGGAAGATGTGCGACTACAAGCGAACACTGGTAGACTTGCTGCTTAGGGCATTCCCAAATGACACTGGGGGCTCAGTGGAAGCACAAGGCGAAGGCAGAGGAGGAGGAAGAGGTCGCCAAGGCAGCTGTGGCACTGCCAGCACCTCAGAAGGCAGGGTTAGCATGGCCGAAATGTGGAAAAGCTTTGTCAGCAGCACGCCACAGCAATCAGCATCACCAGCTGATAGGCAACGTCTTAGCAGGAGGCAGCATTTCAGCAACATGGTGGAACGGTATGTGTGTACACACCTACACGTACTGACTGATGGGTCTGCTTCATTCAAATTCTGTGTCTCCAAATTAGGCACATGGCCTGAGCTTGCCCTTTATGCCTTGGAGGTGCTGGCCTGCCCTGCAGCCAGTGTATTGTCTGAACGTGTGTCTAGCACGGCAGGGGGCGTTATCACAGACAAGCGCAGCCGCCTGCCCACAGCCAACGTGAACAAGCTAACGTTTATTAAAATTAACCAGGCATGGATCCCACAAGACTTGTCTGTACATTGTGCAGAATAGACATTTAGACCGGCCTCACACAGCCATTGGTATACTTTTTTTTTAATATGTCTCAATATTTTGGGGGCTACCCCAATTAGAAAAAAAAACAAACAAACAAAAAACAGTGTTGGCTACCTCCTCATCCTCCTCCACCACCACTTCCACCACCTACACTGCCACGGTCACGGCCTCCTCAACCTCCTACTCCACATCCATCTCCTCCTCCATTTTTTATTTTTTTTATGTAATTTTAAGTTATTTCCCTATCCACATTTGTTTGCAGGGCACTTGTCCTACTCTTACCCCCATTTTGCTTCCTTTTGCAGCCCTCTAGCCCTTTCCAGAACTTTTTAGAGCCATTTTTGTGCCCAAAAGTTTGGGTCCCCATTGACTTCAATGGGGTCCGGGGTCAAGTTTGGGTCAAGTTTGGGGCCGAACTTGAACTTTTTCACGAAGTTCCGCCGAACCCGAACATCCAGGTGTCCGCTCAACTCCAATAGTAAGCATTGTATCCAGATAACATTATCCTGAGGGCAGATCTATGTTTGACTTTAAATTCACTACCTCATCCCTCATCATGAGAGCTCCCAAGCGACCTAGCCCTTGCTCAGTTTGTTACCTATTGGTGTCACTTGATTCAGCTCATTTCATGAGGAGAGCTATAGTTTATGCTGTTGAGGGGTATAGCACATGCTAGAATTGAAATGTCATTGCAAGTAACTCCGTGGATCTGGTTGTGTTTTCATTATTATGCTTTATGTTGATTGACTTTAACTTGCCAATATGTCCTGTTTTTTCCATAGAGTTGTAAGTCCCATTATTGTGTCCTCATTAAAGAGATAAGAATGATATACTGGCGGTGTCAGTGAGGCTGAGGCCTCAAACAGGGCTGGAACAGGAGCAGAGGACACAAATCAACCAGTGGCTCCTGTGGGCATAGTGCTACATGTGAGGAATCCTCCGGGATTCCTCTGCTCTGAGCACCAGTGATCCAGTTAACAAACCAAGAGAAGATAACATGGAGCCCGTGGCAACTGCTGAATGGTGCCAAGAACAAAACGGTTCACCGGAAATGTGTGTGGTGATTGACATATCTGGGGGCACATAGTCCGCCCAGGTAGAACAAGTGTGATAGGCACTAATAGCATTAGTTCCTGGCCACCGGGCATTCATCTTTGATGTGAAGACAAATCCAAGTATCCTTCACACCTATGTCTTGACATTATGAAAGAAAGGTAAGTGTTGTAAGGAGGCCATCTCCAACTGGCTGTCTCCATTGAAGCTTGATTCAACTGAGCAGGCAAAGATGAAGTCCAGAAAGCTCTGGGCAAGCTAAACCAGACCCATAGGTAGCCACGTTTGCCCCACCCCGTTCTGTGAAGCACTTTTGGCTTTGTGTTGGCTGAGCTTGGGAAGCTGATGGAAGGACTTCTGCAGAATCTTTCCACACCGAGCAGCTATGGCTACCGCAAGCTAAGGTTCTTTTCTGGCAAGTTCCCCAAATCTTCTGGGGAGGATGACTTTGACACCTGGATCGATCAAGCAATTCAAGCCATTGAGGAGTGGGAAGTACCTAACTGACACTGTCAAGAGACAGAGAGTGATCGAGAGCCTACAGGCCCAAGCCTTAGATGTAATTTAGAATCGGAAGCGTTATAAGCCAGCTTGCAATGATTTGAATGCGTGGAGGCTTTACAAAAAATCTGCGGGTGAATCAAAAACTGTATAGAACTGATATATCGCTTCAAGCACAATTATCAATAAAAGAGACGCTGTCAGACTATTTCAAACATCTAGACAAAATTCCCCACTGCGTCATAATGAAAGGTGGGATGAAAGCAGAAGCTATGTGTAAGGATCTGTTCTTGCAAGCTCAGAAAGGGGCTCAGCCTTCAGACCCTATCATACTTTATCTTAAGGCTAGAGACCAGAACGACCCATTGACATACTCCAATATTGATAAAGACTCTTGTACAAACAAGATTTCTGACAACCTAGTGGGCCCCTCGCCTGTAATCCCCATCCACATAGGAGTCTACGCTAAGGCGCTGCTGGATACAGGAGCTCAAGTAACGCTACTGTACTGGGACTTTTATGATAAGTACATGAAGCATATACCACTACAGAAGCTAGAAGAGTACAGTAGTTCCTGTACAATGGGTATGTCTCCATCAAGTTAACCTTCAGCCCTTCGGTAATAGGGAACTCTGAGAATTTTGAAACCATGGCAGTTATGTGTCGGCATTCTCTGGGGTCAAGATAGGACTCCTTGCTAATAGGGACCAACACAGGGCTCCTGAAGATGAAGTAGGGAAGCTGTGGAAGTGTGGGCCTGAAGAGAGGGTGCTCCAAATGGGTGAGATTGCTTGTTTCACAGTCAGACTAAGTTAGGACCAACCTGGGCCCTTTTTCATCTTTGAGGCTGATTCCTGAGAAAAATACACTTGGATCTAAGTAATTCCTGAAATTATTCCCACCAAGGCCTTACAACGCCACCACTGCAAAGTATCTGTTAGTGTTCAAAACAATAACGAATTACCTGTCAGGCTGACGCCTTGGATGCTCCTCGGCAAGTGAACATAGCAACCCAAGTGAGTGCACAGAGTTCATGAGAGGAGCTCTAGAAGAACCACCTAAGGATAGGTTCTATCTTTACAACCCCCCATTAACTAGCAAATGGAGAAAAAGGGTAAAAGAGCAACTCCTGAATTGGCAGGTCTTCTCAAAGCATGATTATGATGTGGGCTGTACCAAGAGTGCCCCTCATAGGATTTGGCTCAGCAAAGACAAGCCATTCTGAGAGAGCGCTTGAAGAATCCCAGCAGTGTGAACAAGCATTCCATCAACTGAAAGAATGTCTGACTAACGCTCCAGTCCTAGTCTATGCTGACCCATCCAAACAGTATGAGGTACACCTAGACACTAGTCGAGAAGGATTGGGTGGGATGCTTTATCAGGCGCATGAAGGACAACTATGGCCTATGGTGTTTGTGAGTATAAGTCTGGTTCCAGCTGAAAAGAACTATCCCACGCACAAGTTCGAGTTCCTGGCCCTGCAGTGGGCTGTGGTGGATAAATTGAAAGATTTCCTGTATGGAGCAGAGTTGTAGGTCAAGACTGACAACAATCCCTTGACATATATATTCATCACATCCAAACTGGCTGATGGCTGGCTGCTCTATCTGGATTCGGGTTCAGCTTGAAATGTCATCTTGGGGTTGGAAACAGGGATGTAGATGCTCTCTCCAAAAGACCACATGTAGCTGAGGCACCTAAATGGACTCAAATTTCCCCTGAAGGGGTGAAAAAGTCAGGGTGTATAATACCACGCCAGAGGCGCTGCCTGTGCAAAAGTCATGGAAGTCAGTGCCATGGATGTTCGCCCAGTATTACTGCAATGTATCCCAGCTGATAAGTGAGGGGCAACCCAGGCTGACAACAAAAGTCTTGCAAGAGGAGCAAAATAAGCATACCCTCTGTCGCTGGAACAGGGAGGCACTCAGGAACAAGCTGGCAGATACGTTGCTTGTGTATGACCCAAAGGATGCCCAAATAGTGCATAAAGAGTGGAAACAACTGCAGCTGCGGGACAGGACCGAAGGGTCCCCTTGCACCATGCAGATGATAGATGGCAACTATTCCTTTTTTTTTATATCAATTTATTTTGTGTATTCAAGTTACAACAAAGGGCAGTGCAGGAAACCACTGGCAGACAAAAAATTACAAAAAGCAATCAAAACAAAAAATTACACTCAATGACATAGATATTGCTCCGCAATTACAGACTGAGCAGGGTGCTTCAACTACCATTTCGGGGGGCACATAAAGGCCCTGTAGTAAGATATGATTATGAAGCATTAATGCATTTAACACCATAGGACAGGGGGGATAACAACAGATCTTCAATCTTACACAACGATAGAGGCTGAAATTCGGGTAAATAAATAAGGGACACTGCCAATCAAAGAGAGACACATTTAAGAGGCAGCACCCCCAGAGGCTATACCAAAAGGGCACAGGACACCAGTAAAAGTACCTTAGGGGGATGGTCACACTGGCGCTTCTGTAATAGTTTCTGGGTTTTTTCAGATTTTTCCAGATTTAGTTGGACAACCTCTACCGCTGTAGAAAGCCTTGTTTTTCACTGCTGCAGGGAAGGGGGATTAGAACATTTCAAGAGCAAAACTATACATTTTCTAGCATATTATAACATACTCAAAAGTACTCTCGTGACCTTGTGGGGGCTAGGGGCTTCACCAAACCCAGCAAGCAGACTCTCAACTCGCGGGGCACCGAAATGGCCATCACCATAGAGATAAATTGGAGGAATTGTGTCCAAATGTCAGTAATTATGGGACAATTTCAAAAGATGTGCATAAAGTCTGCATGTGGGCTGGAACAGCGCCAGCAAACAAAGGAACCAGTAGGCCCACATTTCGGAACCCTATCTGGAACCAAATAAATGTGGTGAACAATTTTGAACTGAATCAGTTTATTTGTTATGGAACTAAGGTACTGAAATGGATAATCTTCGACATCATTGTCCAGGTCAGGAACATCGATCATCCATCATTCCCTGCACTTAGGCTTGCAGGAAGAGTTGAATGTACAGCCTGGTACAATACAGAGTGGGTCTTAGGAATGGAATCAGTGCAGAGCAGTGACTCCATGTCCATTTCCTGAAGGGTAATGACTGCCAACCCAAACTGGGAAGTGTAGGCATAATGTAGTTGTAAGTAGCAAAAAAATACGAGTTGAGTAAGGAGTGTTTAGCCTGTAAGACTGAGAATGGGATGAAACGGCTATTAACAACTATATCCCCTAGCTTCTTAATGCCCTTTGACACCTATATGACCAGCTCCAGAACCTAAATAGCTGAGAGTGAATTGGATTATTCTCCAGCAGGCAATGTGAAGACCAAACACAGGACATCATAGGATGCAAGACCCCTGTTGGATGCCATGCCCTAATTGTAGCTTGCATGGTGAGCGTGAGAGGATAAGGAGCTCTGGAACCTCTGTAAAGAAGGGATTTCAGAGCCTCATGGGAGCCCAGAACTGCGGCCTCAACCACCACTGAAGCATTCCCTTTACCAAGCATGAGCCAATTATGGGCATGAACTAGTTGCCCAGACAGAAAATATTGAAAAATTTGGGAAGAGCCAGGCCCCCCATGGACATTAGAAATGAAGGGTGACCCCTAAAAGTCACACATCCATGGCATCCTACTGCAATGAATAGAGTGGAAACCTGTCAGGGCTGGGCTCAGCTCTATCTTCTCAGAGCAAGCTGTTCAGCTGAGGGTTAATTGTCAGTCTCAGCTTCCACTCTGTCTCACCTGATGACCATATCCTACCTTGTTAAGCCAGCTCTGCTGCTATATAAACTGCTTGGATCAGATCGCAGATGCCTACGCCTTGGTCAACATCTCTGGAGAAATCTCTGTTGTGTGTTCCTGTGAAAGACTTTGCCTGCTTGACGTTCCCTTCTGGTTCTTGGATTCAAGACCCTGCTCAGCTGACTCTCCTCCTGGCTCCTGACCCTGCATTCAGTTTGTTTGACCTCGCTGATCTCTGGACTCCTGTTTCATTGGCTTGCTCTGACTATCCGCTCTGGTTACCGAACCCTGGCTATGTTTTGACCACACTTACTCTGTTTATAACATTTTACCTTTTTATTAAAAAGTCTAATTTTACTGCACTTCTGTCTTTGTCTGATTCATGGTTCCTGATAGTAGACGAGGGCCATGAATTCAGAAAATGCAGTCAATCCACTTGCTTGTAATATTTTTTCCACATTGGATGAGCAGGATCACTGCATGGATCAGTTTGCCATAGCGTTACAGATGCTCCTGAATCGCACTGCTCACCTGGTTCCCACTACAGGCAGGCACCCGCCTCAAATATTACCTCTATAAGGGATATGTCTGCTTCCCCTCCGCTTCCCCGGCGATTGGTGATCCAGTTCGATGCAGAGGGTTTCTCAACCAGGTTGGGATATACTTTGAGATGCTGCCCCAGGCATTCCCTACGAACAGAAGCAAAGTAGGCTTTGTGATTTCTTTTTTGCTTTCTGACAGAGCCTTGGCCTGGGCAAACCATCTATTGGAGATGCAAAAATCTGTTGTCCAGAGTTAACCAGAGTTTGTGGCCTCCTTTAAAAGGGCAGTTGACGTTCTCACATGCTCCACTACCGCTGCCAAAAGCCTCATGTCCATCAAGCAGTGCACGAGAACAGTTGCCGATTATGCCATTGAATTCTGTACTCTGGCAGCAGTGGTTGCTTTTTCTCATGGTCTCTTGAATAACCTCAAAGATGAGATGGCAACCTGAGACATACCTACTGAGCTGGAGAGGTTGATCACATTTGCCATCCTCATTGACTCCAGACTCCGAGAGAGACCTTCCTTTAAGGAGCGCTTGCGGAAGCCTCCTGTGCATTTGGCTCCAAACTTTGTAGTCCAACCCGTGCCTTCCTCACTTTCCATACCTCCTGGTTCTGAGCCGGTCATTGAGGTAGAACCCATGCAGTTGGGCTTCACACGTCTCTCTGTGGATGAGAGAGCCTTTAGGAGGAGAGAGAGATGGTGCCGTTATGGTGGCCAGGCAGGTCACTCTTTGAAGTTTCGTCCTACCCGTCCGGGGGGGATGCTTGCACCTGAGGTCCTGTAGGGGACAGACCTTAAGTGTCGTTGTTTCGTTCCCATATACCCAGAAGCCCCTGGTTCCGGTTACCCTTTCTTGGTCTAAGTTGTCCATCGAGATACACGCTCTAATAGACTCTGGGGCTGCAGGCCTGTTCATAGATTGTGCCTTTGTGTCTAAGCACTCAATTCCACTGCAGCTTCAGGCTACTCCACTTGCCATTGAGGCTATTGATGGGAGACCTCTACAGCCTGCTCAGGTGACTCATGAGACTGCTCCGTTGACCATGGCCATAGAGCCCTTCACCATGAGGTAATATAATTCCAAGTAACTTCCTCTCATCATTTTCCGGTGGTTATTGGCTATCCTTGATTACAGTGGCACAACCTCTCTTTTGATTGGCTTCAATTTGAGGTTCCTTCCTGATCGCCACAATGCAGTAAGAGATGTTTTCAGAAAGAGGCTAAGGTCTTGTGAACCTCTTCACTCTCCTTCCTGCCAGAGGAGTACCGCAAATTTAGCGGTGTCTTTGACAAAGGTCAAGCCGGTAGTTTGCCTCCACACCGATTGCCATACCCCCTATCCACTCTGGTTACCAAACCCTGGCTATGTTTTGATCACATTTACTCTGTTTATAACATTTTACCTTTTTATTAAAAAGTGTGGTTTTACTGCAAATTCATTTGTCTGATTCATGGTTCCTAACACAACCTCAGCCTGGACTCCAACCAGGCTACGCCCCCAATGTGTTTCACTCCGCCCCCAGAGCTTAATCATGATAAACCATCATGAACCATCAAGAAAGGGGTCACCCGTCCTTTCTTGTACCTTTTGCAGGAGCCAGGACAACCTCCATCCCCTGTTACTACTCCAGCAACAGCTGCGGATGCACTGTTCACATACCTCCTCCCTATCAAGCCTGAGCGACCCACACACTTTCCTCAGCCCCCATAGATATTGGTTGCTTCAGGGCCGCAAGACCGGGTCTTGGAGGCCCATTATTCCAAAGGAAGGAGGAGACACATGCATCCAATTGTTTAAATAATGTAATTGGGATCCACACTTGAGCATTGTGGAGGATGTACAGAAAAACTGGAAGCAATTTTAATCAAATTAATCTGTCCAATGAGCGTTAGGGGTAATACATTCCATAGTTCAAATTTGGATTTTGACAACCCCAATAATAGGGTAAGGTTAAGTGTGATGAAATCTGTGAGGTCATTAGTCACATGCACCCCCAAATACTTTATTCGAGTTACCCACTGGAGGGACAAGACCGGATCCCACTAAGCCTGTGGGATTGGGTCCAGCGGAAGTATCTGGGATTTGTTCCAGTTAATCTGCAGCATGGAGAAGATGGGAAACTCGTCTAATATAGTTAGGGTGGCCCGTAAAGACCCTGCTGGATCTATGGCAACTATTCTTATCAGATAAATACAGGGAAGCAATGTTGAAGTCATTATGAGATGAGCATGGGCATCTAGGGATGGGACAAACTTTCAAGCTGCCCAAGTATGTGGGCCAATGTAAAGAGATATTGTCATATCTGTTTACGCTGCATCCAGTGGAAGACCCTGCCATGACAAGCTGCACCCATGGGGCATCTCCAGAGTCAAGGGTCAATGGAGTTGGTATGCATTGATTTTTTTTGACTGGAGCCTGATTTTAGTGGATAGGGGAATGTCCAGGTGTTCCCAACAAAAATCAAAAGACCTCTGCTGTAGTCCTTGTTGAGAAATTCTTTGTGCACTATGACTTACCCATGGCGTACTCAGGTCAGAGACTTTGAGGGCAAGCTCATCAAAGGACTGTTAAATCTAATAGGAATACAAAAGTCTAGGACTACTCCCTATCCCCCCAGGGAAACCCCCAACCGGACGCTCTTGAATATGCTTGGCACTCTATCTGCTGAGATGAAACAACAGTGGAGCCGGCACATTTCCGCTGTAGTGTATGCTTACAACAGTACAGGTTACTCTCCCTACTTACTTATCTTTGGCAGAGAGGCAAGATTGGCACCTCGACTGATCGTTCCACCTCGACTGATCACAAGGGCTACCTGTGTATCAAATTCACCCATTGAGGAGAACTGGTCTATTAAAAATGTGACATCAAAATATCAACTTCAGCTCCAGACAACACTTCCATCACTGAGGAAGAGAGGAGTGAAGAGGAAAAGGAGATTGGCTGTGGGCCCCGTCCCTTAATGAGAGGAATGCAACCAGCTGAAGCACTGAAGTAGAGACCTCCAATTCAGAAATGCCTGATCTTGAGTCCATCAAACTATTTCCGGAGGAAGCTGAGGACTACACAGAGTCACAGAGACCATCTGGTTTGAGCAAGAGCCAGAGGAGGAGTAGGCTCCAGAAACTGAAAATGAACCTGTAGAGTCCTCAGAACCAAGGGGCAAACCATTAGGCCCCCAAAGAGACTAACGTTTGATGTGTTAGGTGAGAGCTCTGAAGAAATCATTCATGCAAGTCAGCAGACTCTTGATGAGCCAACCCCCTGCATTGCACACTGCAAGCTGGGTAATGAGAACCCATACTCTGACACCACCAGATGGGCCACTCCTAAATCACCGGCCTTTAGCCATGGCTACTCCACTCACTTCAGCTATTGATGGAAGGTTCCACTGTTAAGTTTGAATCACAATGTGATTTGTCCAAATTTATGTTCCTAATAATTTATGTTGTTTGATTGTTTAGGACCAGTTAAACTTTTACAAACAATGTCTCTTTGAAAATGTTACTCCTCTTTGGGGGTCCAAAGAGATATGGGGGGAGTGTGTAACAGGAGTCAATGTTATTGAATTATGCAGGACTTTTTATCCACATGATGGCAGCAGCAGGTGTGCTTGTTGTTGGGATTGATCTTAGACTGCAAAACACTGGCAGATGTAGTTTGGGCAAAGATCAGAATCATTACCAAGGCCGGACGAAGAACTACTGAACCCTAGTGTACCTGTGAGCAGAAGGAGCCAACCAAAGACCCAAGAAACCTGCACTGTAAATTCCTAAATTTATTTTAAAAATTATATTCTAAAATCATAAAAATGTTAACTCACATCCATTGGTGCACAGCCTTGCACCAGAATAACAGTGCTTAATCATGCATACGGTTCAGATGAAGCTACGCTACTTCATTGCGAAACGCGTTGACGTCATCAGTGTCATGTGACATCACCCGTATCGCAGCCCCGATGGGTTGGAGTGAGGATTTGAAAAGACGAGTGGGACAGGAAGCACAAGAATCCTTCCCAGCACTAGAGCATGCTGTCAGAGCAGTGAGTGTAAGCCCGGCATACCAGCCACACAGTGGCTGGCAATGTCCCGGGGCATATGCAAGCAGTGAGTGTCAGCCCAGCATACCAGCCATACAGCGGCCAGCAGTGTCCCGAGGCATATGCAAGCACGGGTAATATATGTACACTCACTAGGTAAACATTGATGGATGGAATGGACTCCACATGCTAGCTTTATGTGCGAACAGTGATCGGAAAAGAAACAATAGATATAGGATTGGCACATCATAGGTCTTGATGGATACTAGCCTGTTGTAAGTTTCCTCAGACTACATGCCATTAGTTTTGCAATGTGCTGAAGAATATTTTGAGCTTTAAAACTGCTAGCACACTACATGGGTGTAAGGACTGTCTTTGAGTCAAAGGCATTACCACCAGTGGTACAATATCTGCAATACAATCTGCTAGCTGCACATGAACTATTACAACAAGCATATTGTACAATTACAGCTTAACGCTACACTTCATTCAACTAAGACTCATGATTGATTCTAGCCACAGATTGGAAAGCTATGGCACCATAGTTAGTGGATTGATACACAGTACAACAGCTGGGATTATACCTACTGACATTGATACCAGCTGTAAAGCTACAATACCAATAGTTCCAGACCCGACAGTCATGGGATCTTTCATATACCCCTTCAATTGATGGATTAGAGATATTAATTTACAAATTAGAGATGCCGACTATTAGGGGGAATTCTTCCTTTAGGCCTCCTGCACACAGGACGTTTTTGGACATTTTTACAGCTGCTGTTTTCAGCTGCAGACGTTTTTTTCTACAATCATTAAACCCTCCATCATGTTATCCTATGTGTTCATGCACACATAGGCTGTTATCAACTGTTTTTAGCAGTGATGTTTTTGAGCTGTAAAAAAACCCAAGACCAGAGGGTTCTGAGAGACGTTTTTCAGCTGTAAAAACACTCTGACACCGAAAAACGCTCACTAACACCCACTAACGCCACTCACCAACGTTTTTGGATGTTTTGTGTCCATTGAAAAAAGAATAAAAAATAAATAAATAAATAAAAGCCCATTGACGCCAGCACTAAAAAAAAGCTCATTAACGCTCACTAACGCTCATTAACGCCCATTAACGCCGGCGCAAAAACGCTAAAAAAAAAGCTGAAAAAAATCACTGATAAGCTACTGACGTTTTAGGACTTTTTTTTAATGTCCTGTGTGCATGAAGCCTTAGTCGCAATCCAGCTCAAGCACCCAAGGGGGTCTACATACAGGGTAATTACCCTAGGCACTTTGATTGGCTAATTGAAGAAACGGTGAATTGCCATGGTATAGCCCTGTGTGGAGATATACTTGGCACCCGGACGATTTTTTGTTATCCATGTTCAATGTTTTTGTGTCTTGCTTTGCTTGTTTGAAATGTATGCATGGTCAATAGTGTACATACCCTCCCTTTTTAGCTGGAGGTAATTGTTTTATATTAAAGCAATAATTTTTGTACGATAAAATGTTTATCAATAACCCAACCACAAAATTTTTGTAATTAAAATAGCTACTGCATTACCCCTTTCTTGTTATGGGGTTGGTTCTTTTAGCCTAGTTATATGCCTATAATGACAACACCTCATTGGTGAGTGAAGTACAGGCAGTCCCCTAGTAACAAACATTACAAATGAATCCTACTTACAAATGGAAGTAGACAACAGGACGTGAGAGGAAATCTACCCATAGGGAGGGAAATTCACTCCTGTAAGTTATTATGAGAAAAAGATATCTCCATTGATGCTTTATCACCAAGGCTTGTTTCCAACACAACCCAAAATTTTCAAAATCCAATTATCATTGTGACAGGAAGGTTGGGGAAGCTACACTTAGCTACACTTTTGGCTGAAGCTACAGTTAAAAAAAGTACCTGTTTAGACTTACAAACAAATTCAACTTAAGAACAAACCTACAGACCGATCTTGTTTGTAACTCAGGGACTGACTGTATTGGGTTAATTAAGTGAGTTCTTCGCCTTATCATTTTGGTGTTTCTTAATCACCTATAGCAGTGATGCTAATGTCTCTTCCTGTCCAGCCTGCCCCGACGTGGTGTTTTGTCGTGCTTAGGTCTTCAGGGGGCGTAACATTGTGGCTGACTGGTATGCCCTCCCTGAAATGGAGAGTTCTTGCAGGAAGTGGTTAAAGATATAATTGTAGTATATTTATCCTGTTGTTACTAGGCAAGAAATAGTAATACTTCTATACTGTTGTTAGGTAAGATATAGCTGCTTTGTTTTGTTCATTATTTTTTAAATTATTTCAGTGGTAAATAAGGGCTTGTATTTCACTACAACATTTCTTCACACTGTAAATTTTCAAACACACACTTGTCTACTGTAATTGTAAGACAAAAAACAAAATAACAAATTGCTGTTGCTGGGCAGAAAACACCAGCATATGTTTTATGTTAGAATAAATTATTTCCAAAGCTTCTTTTGTCTACACAGTAGAAAAACCACAGTCTCTAAACAGTAATATATTTTGTGAAGGACCGAAAGTTTTTTTTTTTTTAAAGATCGTCTAACTAAAGATATGGTGAAAGTGGTATTGAGGGAGAATAAAAAGGTAATGGTGGTAACCCAAATAGTACCAGAAGCAAAACCAAGAAGACAGTTACCAAGGCTGTCACAACTAACTATCTGCAGGCTCGCAGTGGTTCTCAAACTGACTTTAAATGCCTGAATCAGGGAAATATCTCTAGATCCCTGGCTTCTGACCTGTGGCCATGGGGGGCACATGTGCCCCCTGGGCACTTTTTGTGTGGCCCTTGGTACCCCTGCAGAAACAAATCTGTGTTTCTCTATTGCCCTAATAAAGCAATGATTTCTAGCAGTCTCTAGCAACTCATATAGCATGTTCACAGTCTCCTAAAGTCTCCTGCAGCCATGCCTGCAGTCTCTGGCCATCTCTTATATCATATCTGCTGTCTCTGACCATCTCCTGTACCATGTCTGTATTATTTGACCATCTCTTGGATGATGTCCAGAGTCTCTGATCATCTCCTGTATCAGGTCTGCAGTCTCTGATCATCTCCCGAACCATGCCCACAGTCTCCAGCCATCTTCTGTAGTATGCCTGCAGTATCTGACCATCTCCTGTACCATTTCCACAGTCTCTAATCATCTTTTTTATTATGTCCACAGTCAGACCATCTCCTATATTATGTCCACAGTTTCTGTCCTTCTCCTGCATTATGTCCACAGTCTCTGAAAATCTTTTATCATACCCATAGTCTTATTTATCTTATAGTTTGGTGTGTGTTTGCTGTCTCTAACATTAAATATTCATTTCATTTTATGTGCGGCCCTTTGGTGAAGTCAGGGTTTTCACTTGATCTCCCCATATCAGGAAAGATGACCACCACTGCTCTAGGCACCAATGAATTCCAGGTGTTATGTCATTTGATGTAAGACTTAGAAGTGGGGAACAGTAAAAATATGAAATCCAAACATTGGCAGCTGTGGTGGCAATGTTTGTGAAGCTTGCAGCAAATCTAGGGATGTGAAATGTCAGGATGGATAGTCTCCCACAATACTTTTAATATTTGTTAAGACGTATTTGAATTAGATAATGATAGTGATGTTGCAATGATGTTCAGGGCAGAGAGGGTATGGAATTTTTTTCTATACATTTCCAATATGACATATGCGTTGTACATGATATACTATATATGGGTAAAAAGGCTTTAACATATATAGAACTCTGGCACAAAGCCATCAAATCATCCTCTGGGAAAAAAGACAATGATCAACAATACCAAACTCTTGCTCTTCCTCCTCTTCATACTCAGCAAAAACTCAGTTGCCCGAGTCTAAACCCCGCCACATATCATCTGCTGCTGTTACTGTCATCTTTTGATAATCATCCTAATTCTGGCCCAGAGTCATCAATATTCTGCAGCAGAAATAGTGAAGTAGGAAGTTGGGTGTTAAAAAAAGGTACACATTGGATCATTTGCATCATCAGCCTCCCCCGCCATCATGGTATCCTCATTTTTCATTTTCTTACTCCCTACCAGCTCCAATCATTTATCATTGTGTCTTTCTATGGATAAGTGGATAGTCAAGTTGCTTGTGATAAGCTCATTACTACACATCTAGTAAATAGCACATCCCATAGAAAATGTAGGAAGTGTGCTCATCCTTACTGTAAGATTCTAGCCTTTATTAACTGGCAGTGATGCACCATAACAGTAGGGACATAAAGTGGAACTGATAAGACCACCATGGCCAGGATAAATTCTAAAACTTGTCCATGTTCTCTGCACGTCCTCATGGATATTTCATCCTTCTATTGCAGCACAACCAGCTCTGTGTATCTCCTGTTGCTGTGGCAGTTTTCTGATGATGAACCTATAGTTTCATAGTTGGTAAGGTTGAATTTAGACACTAATCCCTCCAGTTCAACCTGTGTGGGTGAGTGTTCATGTTCGTGTTGATAATCATTTCCCATATCCCTGTATAGTGTGTTCGCAAAGATATAGGTCCAAAAGTTGTCCAAAATACTTCAGCGGACAGCAGACACCACCAATTGTGGAAGAGAGTTCCACATCTTTATCGCCCTGACAGTGAAAAGTCCCCTATGCAGCTTAAGGTTAAACCGCTTCTCCTTCAATCTCATTGTGTAGCCCTGTGTCTTCTTATACTCCCTGAGACTGAATAGTTTCCTACCTATGTTTGGATCACCATTGAGGTATTTGTATCTCACTATTCTATCTCCTCACAAGCATCTCTTCTCTAGGGAAAATTAGTTTAGTGATTGTAGTCTTTCCTCGTAATTGAGGTCCTCTTGTCCCTTTTATTAATTTTGTTGCCCGTCTCTGGATTCTATCCAGTTCCAGCACATCCTTCCTGAGGATTGGCGACCAGAACTGGACAGGATACTCCAGATGTGGCCAAAACAGAGTTTTATAAAGTGGATGGATTATCATTTTATCTCTTGAGTAAATTCCCTTTTTAATGCATGCAAATAGTCTGCTGGCTTTGCTTGCTGCAGCTTGACATTGCATGCTATTGCTCAGACTGTCTTCTACTAGGACCCCCGAATCTTTCTTCATCCCGGATTCCCCCAGAGGTTCTCCCCCTAGTGAATAACTTGTGTTTTATATTTTTAAGTGCATTACTTTACATTTTTCAATATTAAAACTCATTTTCCATGCAGTTGCCCACCTCATTAATTTATTGAGGTCCTCTTGAAAACTTTCTATATCCGGCTGTGATGTTATTGCCTACTTATTTTTGTGTCATCAGCAACCACTGTGATTGAGTTATTTATCCCATCCTCTATATTATTTATAAATACATTAAACAGAATTGGTCCCAGGACAGAGCCTTGGGGTACCCCACTTACCCCTTCAGTTCATTCCGAGTACATGTTATTCATCACCACCCTTTGGACGCTCCCCTGTAGCCAGGTTTCTATCCAAGAACAAACCCTATGGTCTATGCCTACAGACCTCAGTTTGTAGATAAAGCATTTGTGGAGGACCATATCAAATACTTTTGCAAAATCCAGATATACCACATGCACAGGCCTACCTTTATCTAGATGGCAGATCACTTCCTCATAGAATGTTAACAGATTGGTTTGGCAAGAACGACCATTCATAAACCCATGCTAATTTCATCAGCAAATTCTTGGATATGGTCCCTTATCATCCCCTCAAATAGTTTACATACTATCGATGTTAGACTGACTGGTTTGTAATTTCCTGGAATATACTGTATCTCTGCCCTTTAACCTTTGTTTGTCTATATTTATTTCCTATTGGAATGCACTCCGCGATACCTATATTTAACATGTTCCTAAAGCACTCTCATTTTTCCACTGTGTTCAATGTTTACAGGATTTGCTCCCATTTAATAACTTGTAGTATTGAGCGCAGTTTAGAAAAGTTGGCTCTTTTGAAATCAAATGTTCTTGAACAACCCTTGTTTCTCCTTTTCCTATGATTTATGCTGAATGAGATCATCATGTGATTGCTAGTTCCCAAGTTATCTTGTATTTCCACATCTGCGACCAGATCTGAGTCATTTGTAATAAATAGGTCTAGCAATGCATTCTTACTAGTCAGGGAATCCTCCCATTGGGACATGCAGTTGTCCTGTAAGACATTTAGGAAATGATGGGCCTTTAATGAGAGAGCTGTCCCTTCTGCCCAGTAAATATCTGGGTAGTTGAAGTCCCCCATTATGGTTACATTTCCCTGCCTTGCCGCCATTTCCAACTGTGATAGGAGATTATGCTGTGAACAAGGCACTTTGGTTGCCAAAATGCGTTAGCTTGTACTGCTTTAACCTAACCATGCAGCAATAAACTAGAAGATTGGACTTGATTCCAGTGTGCCGGCTCATCTTTTATTTTTTAAATCATCCATTTGCTTTAACACCGTCTTCTCAATATGGCAATGTGTTGGGAATAGAAAATGCCGTCATTGAACTGCATTTGAAGAAACTCACACACTCCCTGCTTTTACAAAGATAGAGCACCTTACTTTCTGCAGGTTGATCTGCAGTATTCTGATTTGGCGGAACTGCACCTTCAAAATACTCACCCACCTGCATTTAAAGTAATTATGCGTACTTACTACCTCATTTAGTTGTCTGTATAGGTTTGTCACTCATCTCATTTAGTTGTCTGTATAGGTTTTAGTATATTATGCCCAGACAAAGTTTGTTTATTGCTATAAAGAATGTGTACATCCATAACATGTCTGGGCTATGTGAGCAATGCAACGTCTCTTGTATGTAACTATAGAAGTGTGTAGAAAAATTGACTTATGACAAAGCAAAATCTGAACATATCCATAATTGTTAACATTACTAAAAAAAAGTATTTTTTCATCTCGTTGCTCAGCTAAAGAATTGTAGATGGTTTTACAGAATAAAATATCTAAATATAAGTTTTGAAATGTTGTGATGTCTTTAGTAGTTTGCTCCTGTATATCCTTAATTTGTGCTACTATCCCAGATTGTGACACCCCTTCCCCTTATAGGAGGGGTATGCTGTGTAGTAAATAATGAGGCCATCTAGGAACCAATAGGAATTTCAAACCTTATTAGCTCATATAGTAATAGAGTAAGCCAAGGCCACAGACCCCTTCCTGGACCTGTAGCTGAATATAAAGTTTGCCTTTTTGTATTATGTTAGTTCTGTTTCTTCTTTAATTTACCCAGTGCTGATCCTTGACCCTATCTCTACTCTACCTTTCCAACCTCTTGTTCTTGCCACTTTCATCCCTAGATGCACTCTTTTATGTCCATTGTCAGTCATCCTAAACCCAGCACCAGCTGCCTCTATCTGGCCAGCTCCATACTTTTCTAGCTGCCCCCTTCTGATTTCCAAAATTAGAAAATAAGAATTTAAATAAATAGTTAGACAAAAATGTGCAGGAAAAGAGGAATTATGTAAAACATTGAACTCTGGGAAACACGATGCATTCTCAGGAATAGTGTTACTAAACCATTTTTTTTACATTAAAATAACAAACATGTTATACTTACCTGCTCTGTGCAATGGTTTTGCACAGAGCAGCCTGGATCTTCTTATTTTGAGGTCCAATGCCAGTGCTTCTGGCCCCTCCCCCTTGCCGGATGCCCCCACAGCAAGGATCTTGCTGTGAGGGCACCCAAGCAGGCACACTCCAGAGCCACGGCTCCGTGTGTTCATTCACACACGGAGCCGCAGCTCAGCCCCACCCCCTCCATCTCCTGATTGGCTCACTGGCTGCGATTGGCAGCAGTGGGAGCAAATGGCTTCCGCTGCTGCCAAATGCCAATCAGGAGTGCAAGTCCACAGAGAGCGGAGTTTCTCGTGGACATCGCTGGATCAAGAGGGGGCTCAGGTACATATTAGGGGGGCTGCTGCACACAAAAATGTTTGCCTTCGTGCATAGAATGCATTAAGGTAAAAAACCTTGTGCTTTTACAACCACTTTAAACATTTGGAACTGTATATAGAAATTAATGAGAGTTGACAATTTGCATTTCCAATTTTTCACAGTGGATATTTTACAAGGCTATATACAGAATAAGATTACTAATGAATACAATTTACAATACCACCTTTCCTTAAAGGTGAAGGAGGTAAGAGAACCAGCAATGCAATTGTGTTGTAGAATTTATGTATAGTCCAATGGACTGTTTCCTGGGGAACTAGCAACAATAATCCCTTAGATAGGTAAAACTCATGACCCTGTTAGAGAGATCAGCGGGGTGATTTTGATTAATGAGATATCTTCAGTAAAGCTTTGAGTGGGATGGTCTTTACTATTTCAACTCCATGGTGTTTTTTGTTGATTATGGGGGGGTTGGGGAAATGATTGTCTTTGCTTATGGCCTAATCTATGCTATAGAAGAATAGTCTATGTTCACTAAATCACATGAAAAAACTCATGAAACAATGGAAGTTGATAAGTGAAACAAGTATTGTTTCTACTAAAAGAGAGCCATCCCTAACCTGACAAAAGAGCTATACAGTCCAGCGTAGTAGAAATGGGGCACTGTATACTTCATCCACTTGCTACTGAAGCCTGGTTAGGTAGTTACTATTAAATAAGAACTAAAGGAAAACTTTTTTTGTTTGCTTTTAGTTTTGGATAGAGTTGAGAAGGATTAGAACACCTATTAGGTTTTTATTGCTCTCTGTGCCCCTGTTAAAGAGATTCACCCTCTCTAGTTGTCCTGTTTAACATCATCACCAAGAATGAAAGTGAAAGAAATAACCTAATTTTAGGGATGCACCGATACCGGTGCCGATACTCTGCCTTTTCACGAGTATTGGTTCTCGCGAAAATTGGCCAATACCGAAAACCGATATCGGAAGTTGGCGGAAGTGACGTCAGCGGTGCGGCTATCAGGAGCAGATAAAGATTTGAGCCCCTCCATTTTGCGGTGAATGCTGTTACATGACCCATGTCTGTTGTGCCGTCTCCTCTAGGCTGTATGTCTTATGGCAAGCGCGATTACACCATGCCCCACATGGTGGTCGTGAGTGCTGTGTTGATGTCTCCTCTCCTCTCCTGTCTTTGTGCTACTATATGCCCCACATGGCGGACCAACCAGTGAATGCTGTGTTACATGTCCCACACCCATACCACAGTCAGCAATGCATGTCTCTCTCTGCTTACATGGCGACCGCCGGCCAGTGGGTTACCTGTTACATGTCCCACACCACAGCCAGCATGTTTCTCTCTGCTTACATGGAGTCCAGTGAGTTACCTGTGTTACATGTCCCACACCCACAGCAGCATGTCTCTCTCTGCTTACATGGAGGCCAATGAGTTACCTGTGTTACATGTCCCATATCATAGCATGTCTCTCTCTGCTTACATGGAGGCCAGTGAGTGCTGTACACCACTCTACATGTTTCAGGCACCCACCCACATATTTCTTGCTTTGCTTAAATCATGTGTGTCCCATTGACCCCTGGCCCTGACTATTCCTTTACAATTAGAGTAGTTATTCATTGCTGCAGCCTGCAAGTGTTTTGTTTTACAATGCATTTTTGTATGCCATTTTTTTCTTTGCATTTGTCCATCTAGTCAAGTGGTAGTGTCATGGGCACCGCATCCCAGTGCGCACGTACAGAGAAAGTGCGCATGTGCGCAGGCACGCACGCTACAGGACAAGACGGCGCACACTCAACGCCCAATAGGAATCTTGGGCATTCCATAAAAGGCAGCTCATTATGCCTCCTAATTGCTGGATCGTCTTCAGCTCTCCTGTGTTCCTGAGCCTGCATCTCTATTATCCTGATTGATTCCTACTGTGACCTGTCTTGGCTTTGGACTTCCCTTGGCTCTCTCCTGTGCTTGACCTTCGGCTTTACCTTGGACTTCTCCCTGCCTGATTCCCTGTATCTGACCCTTGGCTTGCTCAACGGACTTGCTAGCTACCTGGGTCCTGGTGTTTGACCCCCGGCTTGGCTAACGGACCTGCCTTCTGTCCACTTGCCTGTGCCTGATCATCAGTCAGCATCTGGGACTGAACTTGCACAGCATCCTGCTCTCCCAGCTTGGTCTTACAGACCCTCTGCCAGCTGATTCCAGTCTTGTCCCGGAAGTGGGCCCGCAGCTCTGCTCGTTGTTTGCTCTTATCTCCGGCTGCTGTCAAGTCTAAACCTGCTGTTAGTTTCCTGCTACTTCTCTCAGCCTGCAAGTATCCCTGCACACCTCATCCATCCACTCTAGTGACCCGTGCTTCTTTATGCACTGTACCTTCTGTCTCAACCCCAGAGGTATGCTGCATTCAGCTGCAAGGAGAGCCTCTCTCAGCATTTCAGCCTCCAACCAGGTACGTGACAGTACGATCCAGCCATGTCAGAGGCTGACAGAGATGGCTCTCCCCTGGATGCTTTATGCCAGCAAGTCACGGCCCTCACCCAAGCCATCCAGAGACTTCAGAAGGGATACTTCCAACTAGAGGGTCGCTTACAACACCTTTCAGTATCCTCAACTCCTGCAGATGCTGGGTCACCATCCACCAGTTCAGCAAGTGCCTCTTCAGCTCCCGATCGGGCCACTTCCGCTTCGGCCATGATGTTTCCTGTACCAGAGCCCAGAGTACCGAAGCCTGAACGCTTTGCTGGAGATCGCAAGAAATTTAAAGCATTCAAGAACGCCAGCCTGCTGTACCTAGCTCTCCAGCCCAGGACCTTTGCAACTGAGACTGTGAAAGTGGGATTCATCATCTCCTTGCTTATCGATAAACCCCAGGCCTGGGCCCATCACCTACTGGAGCAAAAGAGCCCACTACTCAACTCTGTGGACGCTTTCTTTGAAGTAATGGGCCAACTTTATGATGATCCCCCAATGCTCTGCCACAGCTGAGGTTGTTCTGCATAACCTCCTCCAGGGAAAACGACCAGTGGAGGATTATACCGTCGACTTCAGGAAGTGGTCTGCTGATACCGACTGAGGCTGCCCTCAAGTATCAATATTGCCTGGGCTTATCAGAGACTCTTAAAGATGAACTGGCCCGAGTAGAATCACCTGCTACCCTGGAAGGCCTAATCCAGTTAGCCATTAAACTGGTCAGGCGCTTACGGGCCTCTCCACCTACCTGGGTGCTGCCAAAGATCCTGCCGGCTCACGCAGCATCTCCTGCTCCACCTACCAGTACACCTTCGGGAGAAGAACCTATGCAGCTAGGCCTGGTCCGGGCCCCTCTCACCTTGGACGAAAGACAGCGCCATTGGCAGTTAAACTTGTGCCTGTACTGTGGTGGAACTGGCCATTATCTCTGCAACTGCCCCGTTAGGCCTAGTAAGTCTCAGCCATTTCCTGCTATGAACTTTCAAGTTGCTGGTCCCTCCATTTCTCATGTTGTTCTCCCTGTCTCCCTACAGGTGGCGGGAGAGGAGGTCCGGCTTCTAGCAATAGTTGATTCTGGAGCCTGCAACTGCTTTCTGGATGAGGCCCTGGCCAAAAGACTTTGCTTACCTCTTCAGAATAAGAAGAACTGCCTGCAGATACATCTGGCTGACGGCTCCCTACCCTGCTCAGGGCTGATTACGCATGAGACCCGGCCTATTCTTACCATCACAGGCTCTGGTCATCAGGAGTACCTCCGTTTTGACATAATTTGCTCACCCATGTTTCCTGTCATTTTGGGACTTCCATGGCTGCAAGCCCACAACCCTCAAGTAAATTGGAGTAATAAAGAAATAATTTTTTCCTCAGCCTAGTGTTCTCAGCATTGCTTGACTCCAATAAACAAACCCATGACCTATCTAGCTCTACAGTCTCAACCCAGTGAACACCCGACTGTTCCTTCAGTCTACCAGGAATTCTTGGATGTGTTTGACAAGAAAGGGGCCGATACATTACCCCTACACAGTCCATACGATTGTCCTATTGAACTGTTACCTGGAGCAGAGATCCCCTTAGGCCGGATATTCCCCCTGTCCGAAAATGAATTAGAGGCCTTACGGATCTACATAGACGAGAACCTGGAAAAAGGTTTCTTCCATCCTTCTTCTTCCCCTGCTGGAGCAGGAATATTCTTTGTAGAAAAGAAAGATGGAACACTCAGACCCTGTGTGGACTATAGAGACTTGAACAAAATTACGATTAAAAATTGTTACCCTCTACCTCTGATCCCCAAGCTCTTCCAACACCCTAACCTTTACCAAATTAGACCTAAGGGGAGCATACAACCTCATCAGAATTCGGGAAGGCGATGAATGGAAGACTGCTTTTAGAACCCGATTTGGGCACTATGAATACCTTGTCATGCCCTTTGGGTTATGCAATGCACCAGCCACCTTCCAACACCCGGCGAATGACATTTTCCGAGAATTCCTGGATCATTTTGTAATTGTTTATCTGGACGATACTCTCATTTTCTCCGTAACTGCATCACACACATATGAAAAAGGTCCTCACCACTCTCAGAAATCATGGACTATATGTTAAGGTGGAGAAATGCGATTTTGAAAAGACCACCATTCAGTTCCTTTGCTTTGTGATTTCCACCGGAGGTATAGCAATGGATCCTCAAAAGGTGAAAGCAATCTTGGAGTGGCCAGCTCCATCTGACAAGAAAGGAGTCCAGAGATTCATTTGCTTCCCCAATTTCTACCTGCGATTTGTGAAAGGTTTTTCAGCAATCATTGCACCAATCACACATCTAACACACAAGCAAGGGCGGTTCCAGTGGTCCTCAGATGCCCAGAATGCTTTCAACAAACTTAAGAGCTTGTTCATCGCGGCACCTATTTTACAACATCCGGATCCTGCAGTCCCCTTTGTACTAGAGGTTGACGCTACTGAAATAGCTACAGGTGCAGTTTTGTCTCAGCGCCAGGGACCAAAGGCCCTCCTTCATCCTGTAGCTTTTGCATCCCGAAAGAAAAGAACTATGATGTTGGAGATCGGGAGTTGCTAGCCATTAAGTTTGCTCTGGAAGAATGGAGGTACTTGCTAGAAGGAACCAACCATCTCATCATGGTCTTCACAGATCATAAGAACCTGGAGTACCTCAGGACAGCCAAACGGTTGAGGCCCCGACAAGCTCGTTGGGCGCTATTCTTCTCCAGGTTCAACTTTTATATTTCCTATAGACCAGGATCAAAGAATGGCAAAGCTGACGCCCTGTCTAGAATATTTCCAGAGACTCCTGAAGTTGCAGAACCTGGAACAAACTTGTTGGCACAGAACTTCTTGCTCATTCAACCTGATTTAAGAACAGCTATCAAGCAAGCCTCCAACCAATGTAACGAACAAGACATTTCATCTCTAAGGATACAAGAAGGGCTACTATGGTTCCAGAACAAGATATTTGTTCCCCAGCAAGTCAGAATACAAGTCCTTCGTACCTTTCACAATCACAAGCTGGCAGGCCACTTTGGTACACAAAAGACCTTTGAACTGATACAACGTTCCTTTTGGTGGCCTAAATTGAGGCAAGACTGTAAAGCCTACATCAATTCTTGTACTGTGTGTCAGTGGAACAAGGGTTCTAACTCCAAGTCCTGGGGCTTGTTAAGACCATTGCCTATTCCTGACCAACCTTGGAAAGAGATTTCCATGGACTTTATTGTGGACTTACCTCCCTCAGAAGGGTTCACTACCATCTTGGTAGTGGTGG
>BLSH010135702.1:577206-606950 GCA_018402905.1 Glandirana rugosa
GGGAAACGAAAAAGTTGAAAAAGTATTCAATAAAATGGAATTTCTTTTATCTTATCTTTTTTTACTGTCGTCCGGGTTGACGGTGTCGATTATTTGTACCATATAAAATAATATAGGTTCGGAAGTGAAGACGAATTCATAGACGAAACATCATAAGTAAAATCTAATCAGATGAAAAGGTGTTTATGGTACACCGGTGTTCGTAATAAACCAAATAACTAACGATAGTAACGAAACATTGGTATTCCGATCTAACTTACATTTACTATATGTAATCGTACAATATTTATGACAGAGAAAAAACTGAAAGGTCTAAACTGTAGAGGACCACGGCCGTACGAACCCTGCTAAGAGAGAGGGCAGGAGATGGAGTAGCTGAAGTAGGGAACCCAAGCATGCCGGCACCAGGAGATGTCAAATCTGGAAAGTCAAAAAAGAGACAGTATTTATAACATGCTAATGTATATCATTTACATTCAATCTAGCCTTATGGTTACAAAGCAATGATAGCAATCAATAAACCAAATAATGCTTGTGGCCACATGGTATTTGTGGAAAAGTAGACTAATCTAAAATGAATACTACAAAGCAGATACTTAAGCAGAAGTGAAGGCTTGGATATAATAAAATATACCATGTTTATTAGCTGTGGCAGTTGGGCCTGCTGTCATTTTTTTCTATTCTATTTTCTTTAAGGTAAAATAACTTATGAAAAAGTTGAAAAAGCAAAGGGATAGTCTAATTTTCTCTTTTCTTTCTCCGGCATCTGTTCTTGTTCAAGATTATGTTAAAACCACATATACTGTAAGCTTTATCTTGCAAGACCTTTTCTGCTTGTCATCTCCTAGGTTTCAACAGAAATTAAAGTGGTTGTCAACTCATGTAGTTGTGTAGGTCCTGGAAATATCTCCTAAACCTGTATGGTTTAGGAGATATTCCCTGTATCAGCATGTGCGGACATGCCGTAAATGATGGCTCCCGTGCGCATGCGTGGGAGTGACATCAGAGCCCGCGCTATGATTGGGCGGAGCCACAAACCCAGAAGAAGCACGTCGCCTGTCACGGCGGTGTGCCAAAACCGCTGCAACAGCTTCGTTCCAAGGTAATGCCTTTGTTTTGCAGGGAAGAGGACTTACTATTTCTCTGTTGCAGTTTATCCTTCACTTACAGGTCCCCACCCAGTAACTGGACAGTAAAAAGAGAAGAAGCACATTGATAAGCTCATCGCTCTTTCACTCTGCTCTCTTCTACAGTAAGCATACTCACTGCATTGCAGGACACCTGATTGGCTTCTTGTGCTTATTTCCCCATACCCTCTCTGAGCTTTGCTGTACAGACTGTACAGTGTATTGCAAGAGGTTTATACTAAGCCAAATTCAGGTACTTGCACTGCTTGTGTTTAAAAAAATAATACATTTAATATTGTATTAATGTTTACATAATTGCATTAATATCAGTATTTTATACCTGCCAGGAGCTCAGCTTTATTGCTCTGTGTTTATATAAGTAATTCTGTTTCAATAATATCTTCTATATTTCTAATTGTTACTACAATTAGTTGGGAACAACAGATACTGTATGTTCTCAATACAAAATGTTTTTTTTTATGTTAAAGATATAATATTTGAGAATTTCTTATGTAGTAAACTAAGTATGCTAGCTGTAAATTCCATGGTAAGCCATGCCAAAATAGATATTGCTAGACAAGATCCATCTGATGTGGTCAAACCTATATTCCCTGTGGATTAATCAGAAGATCTGGTGTTGGGGCTGGATCACATTTTTTAATGATATGCTCACTGGAATAAAATATGTAGGCTGCCATTTCTGAACTTCTGACAATGCTAGTTGCCTGGCTATCTTCGACTATAATATTATGCCACTGACATGGAACAAGCATCTAGAAAGTGAAATGAAAACTCCTAATCTGCACAATCCCTCTGATGTAATAACTACACATTCTATGGCCTGTCTAAGTCTTGAATACCCTCTTTTTCTTGCTCAGTTCCTCCATCAACACAGTCAGTGTTGGTGGGGGGGAATCCATCTCATTGAGCTATTGTGTTCTCCTATCGGGAGGGTACAGGGAGCCATCCCTTTCAGAAGAACAGTGATCATTGCTAGCAGCTATAGCCACTGGCAATAATCACATGCCGAAAATCGGACATGCTGGTTGTACCCAAGTTGATCGATGGATCGACTTGGATACATTCAGTTTCTCCGCCGGTCCCTGCTAAACCAGCTGAGATTCAAACCATATATGGGCGGCTTTAGGATCAGCATGGCAGACAGGCAACTAGCAGTTTCAGTGGACATCAACAATAGCAGCCTATTTCTTTTAGACTTTAAAGCTTTGATATTTTCCTGTTATAATATAGACCTAATAATTTATGTTTGACCCAAATTACAATAATTTAGAGATTAATAAAAGATGTGAGAAGGAACATTATCATTCTAGTTTAATTTAAAAATATTAATAGCATATAGTCTTTTTTAAAAAGCTGCTGCACTTTTTTATGATCACATTCATATTATCAACGAAGAACAAATATCACACTTACTGTTTGCACTCTGTGTAAACCCAGGCAATGGAGATGGGCTGTTCATCCCAGGAAGGAGAACTGAAGGAAGGCCAGGTAGCCCTTGGTAAGATGCTGACAGATTGAGACCATGAAGAGGACTGCTCTCCATCATACTCGACTGCTGAACAGTTAATCCCAAAACATCTGAAGCCTTCTTTATCCGATCCAGTTCTTGTTGTGCCATCAGTTGTCGAACAGTAGTAGGCGCCAAATAGTCCTTCTCACGATCAAGCTGGCTTCCCACTGTTTCTCTCACCTTTGTAATGTGTTGCTTTGAAAATATATGATCTCGAATGGATAAGCGTGCTGAATATTTCACCCCACAAAGAGAACACTCAAGTTTGGTTCCATCCGGCCCAGTTTGGTTAATCATGAAAGGCTTCCCTATGTTTATTTTAAATTTCTTCTCTTTTGCCCGTGCATTTTGAAACCAAACTTGGACAACACGTTTGGGAAGACCAATCTCATTGCCCAGTATTTCACATTCTTGCATTGTTGGAGTCCTATAATCACAAAAGCAAGCTTTGAGAACTTTTAGTTGAACATTACTCATTTGAGTTCTGAAGCGTTTATGACCTGGTCGGTCATGATTTTTGGCTTTGAAGAGGCTGTTGCTACCGAAAGAGTTTGGTGAGCTGGGATCTGGATCTGCAATACTGGATGTTTCACTGCGGTCAGCATTGTCCTCATACTCATCAGTCATGTATATACTTTGGTCATGATCACTTTCTCTGTCCATGTTATTGTGTGATGTATTTGTCAGAGAAAAGAAGAAACTCTCATCACAGTTATCAATTGTGGGAGTAGTTCCTGTTTTTGGCAAACTATCATTCATTTGAATTTTTGGTTCTTTGGGAGTTTTTACATATTTAGAGCTAACAGTCATGGTTTCTACATCATTGTTTCCTTCATCCCCGGTTGTAGCATCACTAATTGCTGTGTTAATTGATGATGTTTCATCAAAATCATTTTTGCTTTGATCAAACCTTTCAACGGGAGGTTGATGCAAGTTCTCTATGTCTTCATTGCATTCTGCCCTAAAAGATGATGGGCTTAAAAGATTCTTCGGTGATAGCTCAGCAGTTTTGCTTACTGGTGTGGAAACAGTAGAAGGCATATCATTTTCACTGAACTGGTCATTCTTTGGAAGTGTCGGATAATCAAAAAACATATATTTATTTGGGCTTTCACCACCATCATCCATTCCAGCAAGAGGACTTGGTGGCAAACTATAACCAGCCTGCTTTCCCTCATTCCAATGCCGAGACCTAATATGACTTTCTAATGCTGACTTTGCTTTAAATAGTGCACGGCAAAATGGGCATCTTTTATGAGACTGAGCTGGACCTACAGCTCTGAACTGACCTTTTCTTTCTCTGGCTCTTGTATTTTGAAACCAAACTTGCACCACTCTTTTTTTTAGGCCCACCTCTCTAGCAATATGATCAAGCATCTTTCGTGTTGGATTAGAATCCAACAGATATTTTTCATAAAGTATTTCTAGTTGCTCTGGGGTAATAGTGGTTCTTAATCGTTTATCTCGATGTTGATCCTCACCACTGTTGCCACCCTCCTTCTCGCTGCAGTTATTATCATCTTTGTCATCCATCTTCCTTTTTATTGAAGCAGACACAGATGTGGCACCATGTGGTCCACCAGCCTGTGGAGCCATGTGAGACATGGAGCTACCAAGTAACTGCCCTGCCATAAGAGGATTGTTAGGATCAAAAATCATATATGGCATGTCCATGGGCCTTTCTAAAAACTGTGAGTGGAGAAACTGATTTTGGGCAGCTAAGAAATGCATGTGTTGGTGCTCCTGCCACAGTTCTAAAGTTGGAAAAGCCACTGTACATTGATCACATTGGTATTGTAGCAGCTGAGGAGGTAGGTTGTTTGGCAATGAAGTCAGAGATATTGGTAACGGGCTAGATGGAACAGGAGTGGTTTGCGATGCAGATGAAGGTCTTGTAATTTGCTGAGACTGCCTTTGCTGAGATACAGATACTGACGGCGAAGGCTGTGTGTCAGATAATGTAGAACTGGACTGAATTAATTTGGAGGCTAATGAGCTAGCAATAGCATCAATTTGCTTTGGTTTTTCAGTTTGCACATCAGGTTTTGGTGAAGTTTTACCAAACTCTGGTCTTGGAGATGGATTTAATGGTGTACTTGAGCCTGAACCAGAGCTTACTGTTGTTATAGTTGAGGCTTTTGTTATCTCTGCTTGACTGGATGCTTTTGGCAAGATTTGATCTGTAGCATCCATTGAATCTTCAGTTTGGCTTTCATCTTGAATATCATCATCTTCATCTTTATAACACAGCTTTTTCTGATGTGTAATTAAGTCAAATATTCTGGGAAATACAACATTGCATTTCTTACACTGATATTGCATGTTGCTTGTACGGATATAGCGCTCATTGGTTAGCTCTCTTTTTTCACTGTCTTTAGCTTCAGCTTGATTTTCATAAGTTTTTCTAGCTTTTTGACGAGCATTTTGGAACCAGACAACAATAACCCGTGTTGCCAAGTTAAGAACAGTGGATAGTTGTTCTATTTCATCATCCTTTGGGTATGCGTTAGTGTCAAAAAAGTCCTGTAAAACTCTAAGCTGATAGTCCGTAAACCTGGTTCTTGATGACCGTTTGCTAAAAGCGGAGTCTGACCTATGAGTATCTAGTGAAGATAATGGTGGCTCAATTCTTATATCCTCAAGAACAGTTATAGGGGGATTACTGAAATTGTATGGTGAATCTTTGTTTCTTTGACGTTCCTTAAATAAAGTGTTTCTAAACCAGTGTTTGATAACTTTCAAGGAAAGACCTGATTTTTCAGCCATCTCTTGTATCTGATCCTCATTAGGAGAATTATTAATGTCAAAATAGGCACGCAGTATCTTCAGCTGGTCATCTGTTATTCTTGTACGTGGGCGTTTAAACTGGGAATGTCGCAGGAAATTTGGATCTAAGCCCAACTGTTGCTGGCACATCTGTGTAAGATCTGCAGATAAAGCATCCATTGGAGAAAGCTGCAGTGCAAGTTGTGGAGGTAAAGCAGGATGCTGAACAGACTGCATCATAATTGATGGGAAGAGGGGAAGGTCCAAGGAGACTGGAAGCTGAACTGGAGGAGGAGCTGATGGTGGCGGTGGTGGAGGGGGTGGTGGAGGAGGGGGTGGAGGTGGTGGAGGGGGTGGAGGAGTTGGTGGTGGAGCTTGCAGCGGTGTTGGAGTTGAACTTGGAATCTTCACTGGTACAGATGGAGGAGGTGGAGGTGGAGCCGGTGTTGGAGGTGCAGAAGGAGGTGGTGGTGGAGGTGGTGGTGGTGGCGGAGGTGTTTCAGGAGAAGGTGGTGCAATTGGATAAAGCTTATCATATGCCTCTCTGTACTGGCGAGCAAATTTTTCCAGCTCCCCATATGGAAAGAACTGTCCATGCACATGTTCTTGGTGACTCTTTAGGATCAAAATATTTGAAAATAGCTTACTACATGCCCCACATTCTAGCTTCTCATTATTTTCATTTTCCCCAATCTTATTTTTCTTTTGTACTTTTTGTCGGTTTTCATTATATTGTATAATCAATTCAAATCCAAAATTTTCTAGGAGAGCTTTTGCTGCATTTCCTCTAGCGCCAGAAGCAATACGAGGTGGTGGAATAGTAGGTTCTAATGATCTTTGCTTCTTTACATCTTTGTTGTCTTTTGGTGCATCATTTTCATTTGCAGCTTCTTGCTTTGGCTTTTCTTGCTTTTCAGTGACCTCTTCAGGTTCTTTGTAACATGATGTATCTTTTGTAAGCTGGCATTCAGTACTTGACACACTAACATTGCTTTGCTCTTGTTTCATTATCCTGTTGGGATGGTGTTGCTTTTGTGGTTGATGTTGAGATTGTGTGATTTGATAGTGCTGTGCCTGCTGCTGTGCTTGCTGTTGTAGCATTTGTAGCTGGGTCTGCCCAACCTGATGTTGTGTTTGAATTTGAAGCTTTAAATCTTCGAGCAATGATCCCGCCATACCAGGCATTCCAAATGCAGCAGAGGCAGGTAGTCCTAAATCAGGATTTAGACTAAACTCTGTCCCAGGAATATAAAATGGGAAAAGAAACTGTGGCTGCTGGAACTGAACAAGAGCCTCAGGAGTCATTGGAAAGTGAGGAAGAAATGCTGGGTTTAAAAATTGGGGCTGAAAGTATGCAGCTTGTTGTTGCAGTTCATGCTGCAGTTGCATTTGAAGCTGTGCTGGTGACTGTGGTGGGTGATGTGGATGTTGGGTAGGAATAACCTCATGGGCTTGCTTTTTGTTTATTTCTTTGGCATCTAGGTGGGGTTCTTTGTTGTTTACATGTGGCAAACCCATAGAATCAAGCATCCCTTGGCTTGGGCTGCTAATATTCCCTGCTATGGTACTCCCACTATTATTGTTACTACTTGGTTCTAGTTTTGCAGCCCTTGCCTTAGTTTGATGAAGAACGGATCTCATATGAATCTCCAATGTAGAGCTTTGGCTGTATGCAACATTGCAAATGCTGCACTTGAATGGTTTGTTGTCAGTGCTGCTGTTGGTCTCTTGAGGAACTGGACTTGATGCTTCTTGCAAGACCTTTTTAAGTTTATGCAAATGAGACACAGAATTATAATGGACCAAAAGAATGTTCTTTTGAGTGAAGGATTCTTTACACACTGTACATTTATATGGTCGTGATGGATCTAAAAATTTTTCCATAGTAAAATTTGGCCCTTTTCTAAAAGGCAAAGTCCGCTTTGGTTCTGTGCCCAAGTCATCTGGAATGGAGCTACTGTCACTTCCAACTGGGCTAGCCTTTCCTTCATGGTCCATCTCATAATCACGCTCATTGTCCTGCTCCAGGGAGTGCTCATCTGGGGCTATACTTTCATTTTCAGCCCAGAGCTCCCCATTTACAGGTAAGGATGCACAAAGCTGCTGTATTTCAGTCTCGCTTAGCTCAGGGTGGCCCGTTTCCAAATGTTTTTTTAAAGCCAGGAATGTACGGAAGCTACGTTGGCAAAGGCTGCACATGGTGGCAGCCCGAATAGCATGATACTGGGAATGTATCTGAAGCTTCTGCATAGTCTTAAAAGCCAAACTACAGTGGGTACAGCGGTATTTATAAACATGGCGATCAGAAACAGAAAGCTGCTGCCTCTTCTGCTGTTCACTTAATTGATCAGTTAGTAACTCGCAGTGCTTTGCATCTTTGTTGACAGATTTGTTCCATTCAGGGGTATCTGATGATTCCTTAAACATGTTTTGCTCTTCTGTTTTAATTTCAGCTCCAGCCTTTAAATCATCTCCACCTTGGGTGTTTTTTTCCTCTGTTGGAGGGTCACCTAATTGAAATAAAGAAAATAAATGAGCATAAAATTTGTGCTAATGCTTTTGTTCTCATTTGTATGGGCATAAAAGTTTTATGTGGATAAGCATTGTAGGGTTTCTTTTTCATGTGATCAGCAACAAAGAACAAGCATGTAATACAATAAAATTAAAAGGCAGAATCTGCTGTACAAGCTCTTATGAGCCACGTTGCTGTAGCCATTAGAATATGGAAAAATGATACAACTGATATCGTTAGAAGACGGCTGGAGACTGGAGGTCTGCAAAAATAATTCATCTTTCTGCTCTCCAGATTCATGTATTAATGTAAATATCTATGAAAGCTGTACAATATACAGTAGAACCATTGTGCTGTTTTGCTTGAATGTTCAGTTTTATTTGAAACCCAGACATATTTTTATTAATTTTGCTAAGTATTTTTTTTTACATTGCTATTGAAAGGTGAGTGTATCCAAAGTTGATGTATCAAGCTTGGGGGGATGCTGTAATGGCTTGGTGCAGCCACTATCTCTTTCCATTGGTAAGAGCTTGGTAACTAATATTGTAAGTCTCTCCCTCTTCAATGACTTCAACAAGGAGGTCTCACTATTTGTTAATTCACTTTTTGCTAGCCGTTACAGAGCAAATTTTCAACAATTGCCTGGACTCACCTGTGAGTTTCCCAGATGACTCGGTGGTTGCAGCTGCAGGCTTCTCTGCTTCCATCTTGTCAAGTGCAGCCGGTGGCAGCAATATACTGTTTGGCATCACAACCTCTGGCACTGAAATCTGAAATAAGCAAGAACCATGAATTACACCGTATAAAATGCACCAATGTCCCACATTTTATTATTCAATCATACACAATCTGCAGAATAGTATCCAGGGGTAATTAGTATTATGTAGGGCTGGTCTGCATTAAAGTGAACTTGTTGCTCTGCGCTAAATGAACAACATGCTTGTTCACTTTAAAGTGGACTTTGCAGTACAAGGTTTCACTTATAACATCTGGTCCCCTGGCATATGGTATTTCTAAAATGTACTTGTAGGGAAAAAAGTAAATTTCATATATACCTTACCTCTGTCTGCCGGATTGCAAGGGGTGACATCACTATCTTTCAAAAAGATACCTGGGGAAGGATGAGCACCCCAAACCTTGTAAGAAGGCACTCCAGGTCCAATGCAAGTGTCTTCTTGCAAAATTTGAGCTGCTTTGTGTTCCCCGGGATGCTGGAAAGAGAAAGGCATCACCCTCGCCCAGACATTGTGGGCAGAAGACAGGGGTAAGGTAAGTATAAAGCCTACCATTTTTACTTTACAGGGCAAGGGTCTGAGACATTATAAGTGAACCTTTCAAATTACCACAAGGTTTGTTTTAAGCACACAATCAACAGTAGTCCTGATTTGGGGATGGCTTTTGACGAGCAGTCCCCATTTTTTGGGCACTCAGTGAAGAATTTGGACAACAGGAAAATGCAATGGGCAAGTTAGCACTTTGTAAAAATGTGTTACAGTGGACTTCTCGCCTGCATCATTTCTTCTATACCCTACAGAAATTATTGGTCGTTTGTATCACAAATCCCTGGCTATGCATATGATAAATACAGCCTGGATGTGTGTGCTACACTTGAAATCGAAGCGTATCCCCTCAATGAGAGAATGACTTGAAAAGATTGATCATATTGTTGAGATGGAGGAATTGTTCCATATATCTCAAAACAAACTTCCTAAATATACCAAAACCTGGGTGTGCTGGATGCACTTTTGCACGACAGATACTACAAGGTGGGCCATTTATATGGATACACCTTAATAAAATGGTAATGGTTGGTGATATTAACTTCCTGTTTGTGGCACATTAGTATATGTGAGGGGGGAAACTTTTCAAGATGGGTGGTGACCATGGTGGCCATTTTGAAGTCGGCCATTTTGAATCCAACTTTTGTTTTTTATATGCGAAATTGCTACATGATGATGTGTTTCCCTCTTTATGCACTGAAGCTGGCACGTTGCCTGAGTTTTTCCAGCAAGATAGTGCACCACCACATTATGGGTGTCAGGTCCGAGCATTCCTAGATGAACAGTTTTCAAACTGTTTTCAAACAGTTTGAACAGTTTCCTGGAAAGTGGATTGTGTGAAGAGTGGGAGAAGAGGGTTGCATTGACAATCCAACACAATGGGCAGCACATTGAACACATTTTATAAGTGGTCAGAAACTTGTAAATAACTCATGAAAGAATAAAGTTATGTTAAAACTAAGCACACCATTGTTTTTCTTGTGAAATTCCCAATAGGTTTGATGTGTCACATGACCCTCTTCCTATTGAAAAAAACAAAAGTTGGATTCAACCATTCCCATTTTATTAAGGTGTATCCATATAAATGGCCCACCCTGTAGATCTCCACTGCACTGTAAGCTGGTAGATGGCCACCACCTGCAACCATAGGGGCTATCAGCGACCTACCTAAACTAGTCTATATGACCACTTGCATCTGGCCATGAGATTTAGGTAACCAGGTAGGGGAGGAGAGTATGGGTACCACCCGTGATCGGAAGCTACTCGTTTACTCAAAATTATCACCTGTATCTGCCCTCCCCCCATACCTCACTCCATTGCTGCCCCACCCTGTTATTAGCATCTCCCTGTGAGCCTACCCATTCTCCATTCTTCCCCCTTACCCCCTCATTTTTTCCTCCTTCCATTAATCCCATACTGGACATGCCTATTCTGGGCACCCATCTCAAAACCTAGGGGTTTTTCTCCTAGAACGGTACAGTGTACATTGACAGATGCTCAGACTTAGCAGCTCCACATCAGAGGAGGTCGCAAGCTGGTCATGTCACCTCAACCCCTGGAGTCGGGAATGTTGAGAACTCCCATTAACCTCCTGGAATGTCGTATAACTACTATAATGGTCCTTTATGTGGTTTCCCCCAGTTGTTGATTGTTTATCTTCCTACTGCACACACTTCACCATCGTAGTAATTTTTCTGGTTATGTTGTATCTGAAGCTTTACTCCCTTTTGTTTACTTTTGATTTATGCATCAATTCATATTGTATGATATTGATGTTTCAGTTTTGCAACCCTGTGAAGTTCTAGTAAAGCTCTTAAGGGAAAAAAAGTCAATATTGCTCCAAGTTTGTGTCTACTCTTTCGGTGGGAATTCTAGAGATTCTGTTTCAAAAGGTGTTCGGCCAAGTCGAAGTTGAAGTTACAATATATTTAGTTATTTCAGATTTCTTTTTTGTCATAGACTTACTGCCATGAGGAGCTTTTCTACACAGTCTGGAGACACACTGTGCAAATGAGTCAAGTGCAGCTGCAGATGCATTTTGTTACTGAGAACATCTTGGCAGAGAGGGCAGGAAATCACAGGCTGCACGGAATGCTGGGAGATGATGTGCATTTGAATCCGGTTGGAGTCTTTGCTGCTGTAGTTGCAGTAGGGACACTGATAGCACTGCCAAAGAAAAAGCATAACCAATTGTAAAAGCCATTAATGAAGAGAATTACAGACACTCCATATCTTTTCATTTATTAATATGTTTATACTCTGCCATATCCATACCTGTTCGTGGCAAACACTATTTTCCTCAACAGTTCTTGATTTCTTAGCTGCACCATCCTCTTCTTTACTTTGGATTAACTGCCTCTTTACAGTGGTAGAATTCAGAAGAGGCTCCTTGTCAGGTGTGTGAGTTCCAGAACCTAAAATGTTTGAAATAAATGATACATTTATGAGATCCCAATGTATTTTTAATATTGGTATTTTAATACAATCCTTGGCAGTTGCAAAGTTAACGTATTGGTTCAAGGTGGTGGCAGTTACCCATTTTACTGTCATGCCTTTGGCGGAATGGCAGTATTTAGATCCAGCAATATTTAGCAACACGTGGTTGGCTCCAAATACAAATGCTTTTTTTGGGGGGTTTTGGGGATGCTATATCAAGATAGAGTTTATTCATGTCCTGGTTGAAATTTTATGACACATACCAGCAGCTACTTTGCAAGACTGGGCCAACATTATTAGACTGTAGTTTGCTTTTGAATATTAGTAAGGTGTGAGTGTATATGAGAATGATCAGTTAGAACTAAGGAAGAACTAAGCCTAGACAATGGCAACAAATGAGGTATAATGCATACTACAACAATAAATTAACAACAGCCAAGCATAGTGTGCAGATATTTCTTCTGTTCTGATGATGCTGATGATAAGCAGATTACAAACTCCCACTGCAGGCTAGAATTATTATAACATATATTTAGGATAAGGCAATCTAAAATGAAAAATAAATTACCTTATTGTCCTCTAAAAATATGAAAAAGAAAAAACCAAACAATATAGCACTTTCTAGCACAATCATTGACCACGACCAATTTTTACATCTTATGCACATGCCCCATTTTATATTATGGATAAAGAGTGAGAAAACATGTGCACACATTCACACAAATATTTTTAAATGATGTCTAAAGTCAACATTTTGTTTAACTTTGGACAGAATATGGAAAGAATAAAATTTCATTTTTTTTTGCTTGCATTCATTTCTTGTCCTGTAAGCACAACAGAAAGAAAGAGAAAATCTTTAGACATTTGTCGCCAGAACAGGTATCCCTATTGGAAGATTTCCCTACGTTTTTACTGTTACAATGACAATTCAAAAGCTTATATTTTTCACTTTCATTCCCAGTGACCATAGCCACCAGGGAAAATAAAGAGGGTTAATCTCCCTAGTAGGGGCAGAGGAATTTAGCCCTTTACCATTAAAAAAAAGTGTGGGATTTTGATACCCTCCAAGTCTGACATGTGAAAAATCTAACCGAACGGTCTACAATTTCTCGTCACAACCAATCAGAGTCTACTTTATATACTTTAACCTGCCCTTGTAACAGGAATGGTTAAGGTTGCCAAGAGGGACTCAGTCACTTTGTGACACAACTAACCTAAAATACTGGATGTTGTAATCCATGAAAGAGACATCTCAGCGTCCTTTTCTATTCTAAAACACAAAAATATTTCCAGTTTTGTTTATGCATCATGGAATTTCAACTCATTGATTCAGATATATTGGAAGTCACATTTTACGTCTAGTAACTGTTAGACTCAATAAACAGGTTTAAAAATGTACTCCTCTCTTTTGTTTAGATAACCCTAGGTTGCCTTGAAAGATTAATCAATAACAGCATTTCAGCTGGAATTTCTAGATTCCCTCAAAAGAAAGAAAAAAAAATGTTCTTCTACCCAGCATTTCCTCATATGCTATTTTAATTTTTTTTGCTGTCAAATGCTGCAAAAACACTAAAGTTTTTGTTGTTTTAGCAAAGCCCCACAAAGCTGTCTCACAAGCAGGGAAATATCCCCTTCATAACAGACTTACCTATGTAGAGAAATAAAATTTTATCTCTATCTCTCTTTCAGCATTCTGTACTATAATTCTACAGGGCTGTAAAAAGCGTATACTGTGATTATCTGATCTCTTAAGACTGCAAACATTTTATTGTGCTATTTTGCAGTTCGACTATAGTTAATTTCAATATGATCCCCTAAACACACAGCTCTTAATAGGATGCGGGAGCTTGCAGCATAATGTGGCTACAACATTGCATACATCAAAGTGAGAGGGTCGCGATTCTAATTTTCCTGTCCATCAGAAAATTCTTTCCAGCGTCAATTTGCCAGATAATCTCTTCTGCTAGGCTGGATATTACAAGAACATTGGACAGGCATGTCACATACATCTTACGACGAAAACAGAAGCTCATTTACCAACTATTCCAATCTCATCACCATGCGGAATCATCTGACCTTTTTTTCCCTTCTGTTTTATTATGAGTATTTCTAATTTTAACTTTCAATTTTCACCATCTTCCAGTCAATTTGCAACTAAATTATTTCCAGGACGAGGACACTATCACTGGACAACCGGGTGCAAATGCATCTTGAAATGTTCGGTTGCTAGGCCATTGATTGCTATCAGACCCTACATAAATATATAGCCCATTGGTAATCTGATTGTGCATGAAGATACAACTTGATTTTCTCCCTTGCACATGAGAGCTGGCTAAATGGACAAGGTCTCCTTGATTGCACAGGAACCTGTTTTTTAATTTATAAATGGGGGCTGTCAAGGTTATGGACGCAGAGAGGAAAGATTGTATTTGTACATTTTGTTTGCAGCAAACTAAAGATGACAGAAGGGATTATGGGAGCTGAAAATTTGACATTGTCAAAAATATAGTAAACATGCCAGTTTTGATTCAGGACTCTGTCTCAGGTGAATGTATTTCCATTTTTGAGTCAATGTGTGGAACACATCTTATCAATACTACCCCTGGTGGGTCTATCAGCCAAATGAGAATAGTGTCCCTTTTATAAAAGGGAATCATAGTTAAAACGATTATACTTTTCAATTAATTCAAGTTGTAAGAATGATATTGTAAGAAGTGACTAATCAATATTTCTCAACTGTGTACCACCATCACAACATTTGCACCATAATTATGTCATTTGCCATGTTAAAAGTGACAACACATCCCACTTAGGGAAGGCGCTCTAGAGTGGTGGTTCACATGCAGGCTCTGTCATTTTTGGCTTTGTGAAATAAAGTTGAGAATGTGTATGACATTACTGGAGTGTGACTGTGGGGTTAATTTACTAAAACTGGAGAGTGCAAAATTGAGTGCAGCTGTGCATGGTAGCCAATCAGCTCCTAACTTCATGTTGTTCAATTAAGCTTTGACAAAAAAAAACCTGGAAGATGATTGGCTTATATGTAGAGCTGCACAAGATTTTGCACTCTCCAGTTTTAATAAAACAACCCCAGTGTGTCTTCTCTATGTTGCATTTGAAGCATGGATGGATCCCTTTCAATCCAGCACTCGATTTCTGGTAGGTTATAGCAGCACAGTTTTAGAGCAGGGGTCTCCAAACTTCCGAAAACAAAGGGCCAGTTTATTACCCTTCAAACTTTAGGGGGCAAGACTATGGCCATTGAGAGTAGAAAATGCCTTAGGCTTTGGTGGTCAGTCAGAGTAAAAAAAAAATTATATCATCAGTGGGAGGAATAGAGCCCCATCACTGTTGTCATTGGGAGAATTAGTTCCCCATTGTTGGTGTCAGTGGAAGGAATAGTGCTGTGTATCAGTATAAGGAATAGTGCCTCAAGGGCTAGATAAAAGCAAGCAAAGGGCCACACCTGGCCCCGCGGATTGCTGTTTGGAGATTTCTGCTTTAGAGCAAAGGATGATTTCCTATCTACTAAAACATTCTCCTTGGCCAGTATCCAGTCATGTGCACACACACGATCCATACAAACTGCTTCACCATGTTTCCTTGGGACCTGCCGCTGGTAGCTGACATTGGAATAAGTATATTTTCAATAAGCCAATTTTGAGCCCTGTGATGTCCTACTTACAGCAAGGGTGAGTACCGCCACCGTATACATTCTCACCCTTTGGATAAACACAGCAAGGTATACAGTATGGTAAACACATGCAGAGATCAATATATATTGTTATCTGAAACTTTGAGGCTGTCCACCAACATGAAGCATTCTAAAGCCATAAATGTCACACACAGCACAGCAATACTGCTTTTTGTGCTGGTTTGTTAGCTAGAACATGATGATCACCAAAGTGTTTCTGCTGCTAAACTTTCTCTCTTGAGCTAGAAGGCAAACAAAATATGAACACTGAGCCCAGTTACACCCAGTGCAGGTATTATTAAAATATGTACCTTGCAGTATATGAAAGCGTTATCTTTTACTTATCAAGAGGTTCAAGAGGAGAAGAAATAAATCTACAGTGAAAACAGAACAGTTGATCAGTCTGTTTTATGCTTTGATTACATTTTTCATATAGACAATTGCTTGCTGTGTCAATGGGGTTGTTTACTAAAGGCAATTATGCTGTTCACTTTGCATGAGAACTTGCCCAAGAGTTTAGTGAATGTGGCGAAAAAATACCCAATCCTGTGTTAGGATAAAAAAAAGGCAGCATTTTTACTTGTAAATGTTTGGATGATGGAAGTCAGCATGTGTTATAGAAAAGGCAAAAGGAACAACTGTGGCATTCATAAAGTTTTTGGTCACCAGCCCACCAGAAAATTAAAGTATTTTGCTAAACCAAAGTTATAACATACCTTGATCCAAATGCTCTACCTAATCAGCGATCCAGTCACTATATTCTATATAACAATATTAGTATGCTATATAAGGTAGGATATGTGTTCAATATTTAAAGCTGAACTCCTGGATAAAAGAAACACCCTTGCAGTGCCCCCCCCCCCCCTGGGATTAAATGCCTGGATAAAAGAAACACCCTTGCAGTGCCCCCCCCCCCCCCGGGATTAAATGCTTGTTAAATCTAGGGGTATAGGAAAACCCTGCAATACTTTTCAGTCTTCTACAGCAGGTCCACCAAGGCCGGCCATACACGGTTCGAATCTCAGCTGGTTCAGCAGGAACTGGCCAAGATTCGAACCATTAATTGGCAGACTGAATGTACCAAGTTAATCGATTAACTTGGGAACAATCATCCTGCCGGATTTGCTTGCATTAATCTCCAGTGGCTGCTCTAGCCGCTAGCGATAATCACTGTCTTCTCTCGGTGGGGACGGCTTCCCCCACCTGCCCCGCAATAAGAACAGACAATTCCTTGGAGGGATTCCCCTGTCAGCATTGTCTCTGTTGATGGGGAAATCATGCAAATTTCTTTTCTGCAAGCTGTGGTTGCATGAAAGAAATTCACACTGTCTATGGCCTGCCCAAAGCCTCAGTTTCCCAGTACTCAGTAGTCACACTCTGATGTCATGTCCTGCATAGTGGTCCTGCATTGTATGTGAGGACTTAGAGGGCTCACCCACAACCCAGAGTGTCAAAGAGAAAATGAGAGCAGAGACTGTCTGGGGAATGAGGAATAAGGTAAGTATTACAGCCTTTTCTTCTACTCATAGCCAACCAAGCAGTTAAACCTTTGCAGGGACAGTGTTTTTTTTACAAACATCCTGGAGTTTGCCTTTAATATAAGCCTAGATCTGTAAAATGTCTATTGTGCTGGAAAATCTTGGCTATTGCACATTTGATCATTTCTACACAAAAAAAATGAAGATTGTTTAATTGCTCGTGTAAAAGGAAGACACAACAACTTTGTGTTCTCATACTCCTCATACAGTATATGTTTAAAAAACCCTTGCTGTCATTTGGCAAAATTTAAAATGTGTTTAAGTCTGAATTTATTCATGCAGCATGTTATTTTAGGCCTGACATCTGGCAGGGCCAACATTTAATGTTAAACAATGCTGACCTACAGTTCATCTGATAGCATAACCCTGCCCTGTCTGCTGATACAAATTCTAATGCAGCAACCTGGCTCAAACCAATAAATAATCTTATGCTAATGTAGATTTACAAATGTTTAATGAACATCTCTGACATTGCTCATATATTATCTCTGCCTCTTATCCTTGAACTGCTTTTTTTATTTTTGTGTATGTGTGTGCACATACTATTTTTAACACAAGAGATAACCACAAGGATGGCTATAACTTAGCAAGATACTTTGCTGCTATGTAAATAATGTATTCCCAAATTACATTATTTCTGTAAAATGGCTTTAAAGCAATTTCTAACAACATTCAAGCATAAATATGCTGTTTCAGGAGATTAACAGAAGACATTTAAAACCTGGAAGCTGACTTCCTGTCCAGTAAATGGGCAGAAGGAAACTATCAACTGTCTTTTTTTTATGTGCTATTTTGTCTCTAATAACAGTTTACATAGAGGGGTGCTCTTGCAATAGTTGCCTAAATGTAAGATGCTTCGGTTTATGCACATAATGTAACTAGTAGCTGTATCACATAAGAAAGGTGATGTAATATTTTTGTTTTCAGGATATAATGATCCTACAAATGTTTAATTGGACCTTGGAGTAATTGTAAAATTTATTAGCCTTTGCCAGGTTATATGGTCCATTTTCTAAACCAGGCCATAGGCAGTGCAAGTTTCTTTTTTGCAGGAAAAACATTTGCATAATTCCCCCATCAACACAGAAAGTGTTGACAGGGGAATCCCTCCTGCTGAGACACTGTCTTCTCCCAGCTAGGGGGGGGGGGGGGTGGGAGCGGACAGGGGTAGTGATCCCAACCGGGATAAGACAGTGATTATAACCGCAAGTGAAACTGGCAGACTGATTCTATCCAAGTTGATTGATCGATCAGCTTGGTACATTTAGCCTGCCCATGAATGCTTCGAATCTCACTCGGTTCCTGCTAAACCGGCCGAGATTCGAACCGTGTATGGCCGGCCTTACCAGCATATTGGTTTGTACAGTCTGATACACTATATGATGCATTAATTATTTGGAAACCATGTAGAGAGCAAAGAATTACCTTCTATTTTTAGGACTCCCTCTAGATGAAACTCTGCATGGAGGTGTACAAAATAGGGAGGAATGAGAAACCCATCTGTTAAAGCTAAGCTTCAGAAAATAAGTCACACATCCAATTTATTCAGCTGTGTGTAATCTAAGCTTCAGCTATTCAACTCTGTAAACAAGCTTATTTCAACAAGAGCAGTTAAAGGTAGCCTGGTAAGCATGTGAAAAAAGTCTGGACCTGCCAACTATGGCTGGAGATTGTAAACATGAAACCTCTTTATGTAATATTACCTGAGAAAACGAATGAAAAAAGTGAAAACGGTAATTTGTTTATTCTAAATATAATAAGAAGATATTCTAAATGCACTATAAATTCACTTTAATTGGCAACAATATAGTGATAAATCTCTGCAATACTACCAGCTTATCGCTAGTAATGCTAAGATTGGTCACAAAGTGATCAATACATGGCCTATTATACTCCTAGATCACCCACATACAGGAAGAGTTCCCAGAGGACTGTTTATTCTCTCTGTAATAGATATAATTGCTGGGCATTGCAACAAGTTGCTGTAGGTAAACAGTGGAAGGTGGAAAGATTTTCCAGAATGCTGACAGACTCCAATGTGCAGGAAGACTTATGATGGGTAGTGTATGCTATGTGACTGTCATCACTAACAACTGAGTATTCTGTACTGCTTACAAATCTTGTATAGTCTACCCAAAGCATTCTTGGGCTGCTACAGTGCTGACTCATCATTTCATTGTTGAAAAAGTTTTAGTGTTTGCTCCAAAATATACAGAGCGTTTTTCAAAATGGAGGAAAGCGTTCACTTGACAGTAATTTCCAGGCACTAAAATAAATATTTTGCTGAATGCTTCCTGTTAATCAAAAGCAGGCAACATCTAGTAAAACAAGCAAGAGAAACGAGGAGAGGAAAAAAATCCCCTGAAAGCAAATTGTGTTTTGCTATTTATGAGCGCAAATGTTCCACCGCCGTTAACACACGTTCAGTCGTTAACAGACATTAGGTTCCTGACTTATCGCATGTGATCCAAATCCAGGCAGTATTCTACATTATAATTATTGATATTCATTTGTAATTAGACCTAAATGGGAGACCAATTTTCATTGCAATAACGAAGGTTAATTTCTATCTTTCCCCCTAATGTTTACAATCTTATTAAAATATACTCCCCTTAGCAATAACAGAGACAGGCTGCATTTTCAATGCAAATTTATTAATCTGGATGAATTCCATATTAATTCTTTTGCTGCATAGAGATATAATTTGGATTATAATTAATCGAAAGTGGCACTACATTTAAATGACAATATAAATTAAGCATTAGTAGGCTTTTTGTTTTGGATTCTGAATGAGCGATCAACAAATTGAACTTGCATATGCTGAAGTCTCACTTAGTATGCTTGGATCCTTCCCATAATGTAAGCAACACAGCACAACAGCTTACATGGTGTTATAAACACACTGGTACTAATCATGTGCTAATCCTTACTTGTCTAATAGATTGAAAACAAAATAGCCGTGCTGCTCTCTTGCTTGACATGTTGGCATTGAGGTTATTGTGTCTCCTATTTTCTTGGCTGGATATGATGTAAACATAGAAGCTGATAGATTCAGAATCAGAAGGAATACTAGTTTTATAAATGTGTAGGTCTATGTTAAAGGAGGAATGCTACCGAAAAACAGGCACCTTATCATAAGTGGAATGCTCAGGAGTAAGCAAAAAGTCACTAGCTCTCCTCTCTGCTTTTTAGAGACTCTTCTTTCCAGAGTAGGAGTCAGTGAATGGATATGGCCAGTGAGGGACAATTCCTCCTTTTGTCATCCTTTGCCATTGTAATGGTGAAAGAACTACAAAAACACACTTGTGCTTCCAGCATAGGCAGAGAACACTTGCCTCTCAACCTGTTGTAGCAAATACACCATTCAATGTGACCTTTCTGTGTTCTCCTGGAGCACCAAAGTTTCCAAAACCCATCTTCTTTTGTAGTCCACTTGCACGTGATCTTATATTGCTCACTTCACTTCACTCATACTTTAGTACAGGGGTCTCCAAACTTATTAAACAGAGGGTTAGTTTACCGTCCTTCAGACTTTAGGTGGGTCGGACTGTGGTCAGTGGGAATAAAAAAAATTACATAGTGCCTCTGGTCACTAGGAGGAGGAATTGCGCCCCATAATGGGTATTAGTGATAGGAATAATGCCCCAATATTGAGGTCAGTGGAAGTATTAATGTCCCATCATTGGTGTCAGTTGGAGAATAGACCCATCGTTGGTGTCAGTGTAAGGAATAGTGCCCCATCATTGGTGTCAGTTGGAGGTATAGTGCCCCATTGTTGGTATTAGTCAAAGGAATAGAGCCCCATAGTCAGTGTCAGTAGAAGGAGTCCATCATTGGTGTCAGTGGGAGAAATAGTGCCCCATCAACAGTGTCAGTGGGAGGAATACTGCCCCATTGTTGGTGTCAGTGGGAGAAGTGATGCCTCATCATTGGTATCACTGGAAGGAATAGTGCTCATCATTGTCAGTGAAAGAAATAATGTTTCAACATTCATATCAGTGGGAGTAATAGTGTTTTAGATCAATGGGAGGAATGCACAAGGGCTGGATAAAGGCAGGCAAAGGGCCACATTCGGCCTATGAGCCACAGTTTGGAGACCACTGCTTTAATAAATCAGACTTTTGCTGCATAAAGCATATCCATGTCTCTAATAATAAAATACCTTGTTTAGAATTTAAAAAAAAAGAGTTAGGTTTGCCTTCCCCCTAAAACGTATAACAGGTCTGAATCATGCATGGGAAAATTAGCAACTTTCTTTTTTGTTTCAGTAATGATGATACAATGGTGGGGAGGGAAAAGACATGCCATGGCTTCCAATGGCTCCCAGCAATCTTTAAGCAAACCTGTATTTTGCCTGGATAAAGATAAGCCCTGTTTAGAGCTATGCCGGCTCCCCCCCATCCCCATGAGAGAGTATTTAGGCCTGGTGAATGCCTACTTCAACATGAAACACTCCACTGTGGAAAGCAGTGAAGAGTTCTTTGATTTTCCTATCTGAGCAAAGTACTGATATGTTTTAAAGCTATAAACAAAAAGTTTATATTTATATAGGATATATTTATTACATTTAGAATATATTTAAAGATTTAATCAATGCTACCATCTCAAATGATAGAAAAGCTTTTGATTAAATGGGTTTACTTTAGTGAACACCCCACTATATAAATCCACCTGCTACTAAAGTGAGAGTATTAGACATGCAACACTGTGCCCAACTAAGCCTCCAGTGAAACTCGCTGGGTCAAGTGCCTTACCTCAAGCACATCCAGTCATATTACAGATAATTACCATTGGCAGCTCATCTCTTCCATTGAGTTAACTATGGTATCTACTTCAATGTGCTTATGAAAGAAGAATAGCAGATAAGTAGTATAAATTGCTAATCATCATTTATATTAGCATTAAAATGGAATAAGCCCATTTTTACATTTATTCCAACTGCGAACAAACGTGTAGTTCAAAAACTAAAAAAAATTACAGTAAAATACTGACAGAATAATACATGTTATGGGGTATTGTCTTATGGCTGTCAACTCAAAGATTGTATTCCCAACATGCCTGGAGACTACTGGGGTGAATTACAGACTTGTTTCTTAGATTTCTTGGTAACTGCATGAAAGAGATGCTGTCACCAGAAATCTTGGTACTATTTCCCATTCAGCCATTATTGACGCAAACATCCATCATTAGTAATCCTGCAGCATTTCTAATGAAATAAAGATCCAACAAGGGCAAGATCACATCATAATTGTTGTTGGTGGTCAGAACGCAGTCCACCCAAGCTTCATTTTTAATAGATTTGCCAAAGTTAAAAAGCCTTTATTTAAGTGGAAACGTCAAGGAGCTACTCAAAGCTGTCGTTTTTGATTCCAAGATGTTTAACAGTCAAATCACCTAATTTTTTTAAGTTCACAGGACCATGGTAGTAAGAACTCAACCTTTTAGTTCCCAGGACCCTGCATGGCTGCCACAAAAATTATGAGGATGTCCTTTGCTCCATTATAGCTTTTTCATTCTTTTTATTATTGTAGATAGAAGGAACACTTAAAACGCCCCAAGGAAGGAAAGTATGGAAAGTCAGATTCGCGAACCAGTTCACCGGTTTTCACCTGCAAATGATACAGTGGATATAAAAAGTCTACACACCCCTGTTAAAATGTCAGGTCTCTGTGATGTAAAAAAACGAGACAAAGATAAATCATTTCAGAACTTTTTCCACCTTTAATGTGACCAATAAACAGTACAACTCAGTTGAACAACAAACTGAAATCTTTTAGGTGGAAGGAAGTAAAAGTAAAAAACTAAAATAATATGGTTACATAAGTGTGCACACCCTTAAGCTAATACTTTGTTGAAGCACCTTTTGATTTTATTACAGCACTCAGTCTTTTTGGGTATGAGTCTATCAGCATGGCACATCTTGACTTGGTAATATTTGCCCACTCTTCTTTGCAAAAACATTCCAAATCTGTCAGATTGCGAGAGCATCTCCTGTACACAGCCCTCTTCAGATCACCCCACAGATTTTCAATCCGATTCAGGTCTGGGCTTTGGCTGGGCCATTCCAATACTCTAATCTTCTTCTGGTGAAGCCATTCCTTTGTTCATTTGGATGTATGCTTTGAGTCGTCGTCATGCTGAATGATGAAGTTCCTCTTCATGTTCAGCTTTCTAGGAGTAGCCAATATTGACTGGTATTTGAAACTGTTCATAATTCCATCTACCTTGACTAAGGCCCCTGTTCCAGCCGAAGAAAAACAGCCCCAAAGCATGATACTGACCCCACCATGCTTCACTGTGGGTATGATGTTCTTGGTTCTTGGTGATGTGCAGTGTTGTTTTTGCTCCAAACATATCTCTTGAAATTATGGCCAAAAAGTTCAACCTTGGTTTCATCAGACCACAACACATTTTCCCACGTGCTTTTGGGAGACTTCAGATGTGTTTTTGCAAAATTTAGCTGTGTTTGGATGTTTTATTCATAAGAAAAGGCTTCCGTCTTGCCACTTTACCCCATAGCCCAGACATATGAAGAGTACGGGAGATTGTTGTCACATGTACCACACAGCCAGTACTTGCCAGATATTCCTGCAGCTCCTTTAATGTTGCTGTAGGCCTCTTGGCAGCCTCCCTGACCAGTTTTCTTCTTGTCTTTTCATCAATTTTGGAGGGACGTCCGGTTCTTGGTAATGTCACTGCTGTGCCATATTTTCTCCACTTATTTATTTATTTATTTCAGTTGATGATGACTGTCTTCACAGTTTTCCATGGTATATCTAATGGCTTGGAAATTATTTTGTAACCTACTCCTGACTGGTACATTTTAACAATGAGATCCCTCTGATTCTTTGGAAGCTCTCTGCAGACCATGGCTTTTGCTGTAGGATGCTGCTAAGAAAATGTCAGGAAAGACCTACTAGAACAGCTGAACTTTATTTGGGGTTAATCGGAGGCACTTTAAACGATGGCAGGTGTGTACTGACTCCTATTTAACATGAATTTAAACACGATTACTTAATTCTGAACACAGCTACCTCCCCAGTTATAAGAGGGTGTGTACACTTATGCAACCACAATATTTTAATCATTTTTACTTCCCCCCTAAAAGGTTTCAGTTTGTTTTTCAATTGAGTTGTACAGTTTATAGATCACATTAAAGGTGGCAAAATTTCTGAAATTATTTATCTTTGTCTCATTTTTTTACCTCACAGAAACCTGACATTTTAACAGGGGTGTGTACACTTTTTATATCCACTGTATATGGGTAAAATTTGATCATTTAAAAGTCCATAGCCTGCAATCAAAATCATTTTTCATTAGTCCCACTGCAGAAAACTGATTAAGGATGATCTCTGATTGAATTTTTAAATCCTGAGACCTCAGTGATCTTACATTATGTTATGTAATAAAGTTCATGGATAGTGCACAGACAACCCAAAATATCTTCTGTATCCTCTATTAGCATTGTTCCCTTTTTCTTAACTTTAATGTACACTACAAGGACATGGCTTCCTTCTCCCTAACACATGTTGCCTCTCAGTTGTTCACTAGCATTCTAAATGGTTCTTGGGACACTGCTTGCTTATATATAATGGCAGGGCCTGAAAATAAGAATTACTGTTCACAAATTGACTAGTGGAGTGAGAGATCTGCAATGCTGTGTATGGCAGATGAAGTCTGCATGTAGTGTCAGGTAGTTTATATTCTTAAGTCTCGTGCACACGGTGCAACGGTTGTACGACCGGACATCCAAAATCTTATGTTGGCTGTTGTGTCTCGCATACTGACATGCACTAAGCGATTGTACAACCAAGCCTAAGGTAGTGACGTGCTACGAGCCTCTAAAGAGGAAGTTCAGATGAATGTGATTTGTGAATTAGGAACGCAGGTTTACACGAATGGACACTTCTGGGCGTTCCTGACTTCTGAGCATGTGTGTTTTGCATGTACAGCTTTGTTGGCTCAACTTCTCTGTACACACAATACAACAGTCGTACGACACCTTGTTGTACAACAAAAGTTTTTTAGTCTGCTCATCCAACTTCTGTTGTATGACCGCCGCACATTGGCTGTTCTAATCGCATGTACTAAAGGTCCGACGATCGTACAACAAGCTGTTGTACGACCGTTTTTGTACGACCGTCGCACCATGTGTACAAGGCTTTATACTGCCGATTGCACAAAACCTGGATTCACTGTTTGCCACTGTTCAATGTTTGCCAGACAGCAAGTTTCATTTTATTTTAATTATATCAATGCAGAAATTGTTTAACCCAATACTGTAATTGAATGTATACCACTGCATCTATTTTATTACAACATGACACACAAACACATGTGCATATTTAATATATTTATATATAAAATTAAAAGTGTGCACTATTGGAAGCACTGTGCATATGAGAGCATGAAAAGATTAGATTGCTGCTGTATAAGTAATTAGGTGAAAGAACACAGAAAACCTTATATCTACAAAGACTCCAAGGGAAATCCCATCGAAAAACCCTAATAAAGCAGGTCTTATTTGCTCTAATGAAAAAAAATCCTTCTTGATCTCTAAATTGTATGCTTGTATGTTCCCTGGGACTGCCCAGAAGTGTCTGCAGGTTGCCACATCAAGAAAATGAAAAGACAGAAGGTACACAAGTTTTGTTTGCTGTGCTTTGATGCTGCCTTTTTGTCCTAGGTACAACCCATAAGTAAATTGTGTTAAACACAACCAAGAGTATGCTGTGGGCTTTGCACAAGGCCCTGAAAGAATGAGGCAACAGCAACCAATTACATTTTAGCCGTGCCATTTTTCAAGGGCTATCGGAAAATAACATTTCAAACACAGCCTCCCCATATGACAGATCAGCTAAAATATGAAAAATAACGTATAAAAAAATCACATCACAGAGACTCAAATGCAAAGTGATTTTAGTAGTTCTTACTGTTTAACATAAAGAACAGTCACCCCACTATGTAAAACAGTCTCCGTAAAGTAAAACATGTGAACAAATACAACTAACAAATCAGATTGCTGGGGCATTGGGGCATTGCTTAATTTGGAACTAACAGTCAACTTCACATGTCAATAAAATCCTTGTTAAGAATAAATTATTGGTTGTAAAATGATTTAGGCAGACGACACAGTCAAATTTTGAAAGTAGGACGAAAGTTTCAACTTTCATAACTTGTAAAATGAATGTTAGTCCTGGGATAAAAGCTTATTTAGGTGCCATGATATAAAAGTGTTTTACAATTAAAGGATGTAAGCATTTCTAAATACATTGAAGATACTATTCATTATAAATAAATGTCTTTTTTAACAGTTTTTTTTTTTAGTCTCAAATTTTTGAGTCTACTGTCACTGGGATACAAGACAAAGATAGATGACTACCTGCAACTAATAGGCTTCAACCTTTCTCAGCACTTCTTCTGCTTGAATGAACCCAACTTAATGTAACTAGGTGTAGCGTGCAGCAAAAATAGCCAATGTAATATTCATTGCGACCATAGATTTCCATCTCATACATACAAATCATGGGTGAAGTCACATATTTGCCAAATCAAACACAGAAAATAAAAACCTGGGTATCCACGCCAGATGCAGGCCTTGGGTTTGTTTGTGCATAAGTAAATGTCATGACATAAAGGTTTTGTTTTCAAAGACAGTAGCTTTCATTATAGAGCTTTGTCTATTCCAAGAGATCAAACTGACCCCACTCTAAATCCAGTTTCAATGATATTTCCTCCTTCTTAGGCTGGATCATCTGCACATTCTTTTAGCTGGATTTTGTCTTGTGTTTCTCTAAACAGATGCCCCATGTAAATTCAGGAGGATTTTGGTGCATAAATGCATCTGCCTATTCATGCTGACCTGAGAAACAAATTCTAGCTTAGTAAATGAAATAAAGTGTTCTTATTTTAAAATTGTATAATTCTCAATTGTCCCAAATTTTCACATAAAGTCCTGGATTTAGCTAATGGTACTGAAAGTAGCCTTCACTGAAAGGTTATTTTTTTCTTTTGCCATTGTCCAAATGAACAGCAAAATGTATGACACTGCTACCTATTTACGTAGATTTGTGCTTAGATGTTCCCCCATGCATAAGCTTATTACCTTAGGAAGCTCTAGTTCCAATTAAGAATGCCCAAGCACCAGCATTCACCATGCACCAGTTTATTTTCTATAATGTCTTTATAGGTATCCAAAAGCTATTAATGCCTTACCATTTTTTATAGCAAGCCTACTTGCAATAGGCTATGGATATTTTTCTATGAATTGGTTGTAGTGCGCTCAGAGACAAGGCAGAGATGGTTAGCACTTCTGTCTAGCAGCACTACGGTCACTGGTTCAAATCCCAATTAGGGCACTACCTACCTAAAGTTTGCATGTTCTCTCTTTGCCTTCATGGGTTTCCTCCAGGTACTCTGGTTTCCTCCCACACTCCTGAGACACGCTGGTAGGTTAATTGGATCCTGTCTAAATTGGCCCTTATATGTTTCAATGGGAGTTTGGAACCTTAGATTGTAAGCTCCTTCAGGGCAGGGATAGGTGTAAATGTACAATATATGTGAATACGATGCATAAATTGTCAGCGCTACATAAATGCCTGTAATAACTGAATAAAATAAATAAATGAAGGCATTTGTCTGCATTTTCACAGGCTATTCAGAAGGTAAGGAAACTGGCTTCTATGAAGATTCAGAAAGCAGGGCACCCAACTCCTAGATGAATGCTGGAATAGAAACTAGAACAACCCAATGTGTAGTTTGATCCCCTTGTTTAATTTTAAACTCTTTTCATTTTGACTCAAGCTTTTCTAAGGTTCTGTGGAAACTGTACAGAGAGTGCCTATGCAAAATATGAACAGGTGCAGAGAATAGTACTAAGGTAAACCTAACTAAAAGTATATGTCATTTTTCCTTATACACATAGGCATATATATATTATAAACACAGGCCAATATTTCTTTTTTTATGTAGAAGTCTAGAAATCAAGTTGGCCCTTTAAGAACAGAAAGTCAACATAAAAAAAATGTAATTCTTTCAGCTACAAGGATAGATATTTGATTGCTAGGAGGAGAAAAAAAATCAAGTAGTATCTAATCCTACGCTTATGAAAAATTAATATGTCGTCAGAGGAATCACAAGTACAGCTAAGATTAATGAAAGGCGCTTAAAAAATTACAAGCACACAAACTGATTTGATTAAAAAATAATCTCACTGGTCGTCCTGTAATATTCCTCAACTTATCCGCATCTATCCTGTCAGATGGTTATGATTAAAAATAGGTCAATGTGAGGCTACTGATAGGAATCACATGCAAAATGCACAAGCAATGAATGGGAGCAGGAATGTCCAGACAGTTGGAAATTAAAGATCAGTAAAAGGAAAAAAAAACCTACTGTGCTGGATGAACCAGCAGACCTGGGGATCTCAAAGGATCCAGAGTAGAGGAGTAGGGCGAACATTAAATCTTACCTGAATCCTTTGCTGCCTTGCCTTCACTGCTGTCTCTCTCCTGCGAATATCTCTCCTCAGCTTGGGCTGCAGATTGGAGTTTTGGAGATTCCTCTGGTTCTTCTGCTTGTTCTTCTATAAATGCACAAAATGTACTATTTTAGATGTCATATTTAGGAATGGCCTGATGGTAATGATGGCAATGACAATAAGAACAGTGATAAAAATAATATTAATGGCATTACACATGCACATTTTTTACAATATACAATAAATACACCTGTAAGCATGTAAGTTGTAAGTAACAGGCATGAAATCTGTATAATAACCTCAAATTTATATATATATATACTGTATAACTATCTGCGCTATAAAAATCCTGTATAATAATAATAATTATATATATTATATAAAACAAATATATATGCATACATGAATAACAATATATATATATATACACACAGTATAAATTATATATATATATATATATATATATATATATATTAGATGCTATATATTTTTAGATGTACCCTCATGTCTTATTGCATATGTAGGTTAAAACAGTATATATGATCTATGTATGAAACTAGTATACAACAGAGCTCCAATATATAGAAGAAACAAGTGCACACACACACACATACACACACACATATATATATATATATATATATATATATATATATATAGCAAGCACACACATTACAGGCACACATATATAGTGATGCTAATGGGTATGTGTAAGAAGCAAAGAACAAGGCAAGTGCACATGAAAAAGCTCATTAAACATAATGACAATTCAGTACTTTCCAGCAAAAACTGTATCACAAGCAAAGATACAGATGAAGCGTAAGAGTTGAAATAGCATATATAAAAGGAAAAAAAAGAACCAGTGGTACGGTTTTAGAAAAAAAAAAAAAAAAAAAAACAATAGCTATTGCTAACAGCTATCTTCTGGTGCCTTATTTTTTAGCACGGCCTGTAATTAATAATTGAATAGCTACAGTGTTCTTATTGTTTCACCACAAGGGGAATCGCAAAGGTTATTTGATACAATGAAGGATCATCTCAAGAAATCTGCATCTCACTCACCTCACTTCTATGTTCACACCAGCCAGATTACATAGAAAATCTTCACAGTAACTCAACCCTATTTAATTATTCTGTAAATCTTAGCTATGCTGCTGGTGGATTAATCTGTTTATGCAGTTAGCCTGTATGCTGGGGCTGTGTAGCACTAATCCATGAAAGGCCCACTGTTCCTTTTCATCCTGTGATCATTTGTCTCTCACAGTGCTGATGTCACATTTTAATGAATTTTTAGCAATCTGAGTAATGCCAGATAACCAGGCCCTGCACTGAACTGCACTTCATGCTGTTTTCATTGCTGTACAAAAATAAAAATCGTATT
>BLSH010135702.1:610309-653626 GCA_018402905.1 Glandirana rugosa
AAAAAAAAAGAACAACGAACATTAATTTTTATATGTTTCGGAAACACTGGGAGACCTCAGATGGACAATATTTGTCGAGAGTGGAAGGTTCGGTATTTTGTCCGGACGTCGTGAACTTGTAATCTCGATTAACGGAAAGATGTAGTTTCCCTTATTTCCTCCTATCTCTCTTTAGTCCTTCCCTCCTCCTGCAGGCCTGTTTTATGGCTTGGAAGGTGAGAGCTGTTTATAACAGGTAGACTCCAGAGGGTCACAAAGGCTTTGTATATTTTTAATTACAAGCAACAAGAAAAAAAAAAGAAGCATAAAATGTAACCCGATTACTGTTCAAATTAAAAATTTTAACTCAAAAGATTTTATTCGAGTTTTAGTCCTAGACCCTAGGGCAGCGAAATATGGTTGGGCAAGATTTTTCTTTACTTGACTGCTGTTGGCACTGTGCTAAGCTTGGCCTACATGAAAAATCTCCATTTTGCTAAGCTTATGTTCGTATAAGTCACTGCCTGTGGCAAAGAGATAAAAGCGGCTTGTCCAGGGGTCACTGTGTTTCAAGCTGGGTTACTACACGCGATATGGCCCCCTATTCTACAGCGCAGTTCAATTATGATGCGCGGGGAGATCACTCAGTCTTCCCCAGCACTGAAAGGATTAACTGGAAACATGATTTAAAAGAGGTGTAGCCTTGGTTAAGCCAATGGCCCTTGAAATTGAAGACCTTGGTTCAAGACCAGTGGCAGCTTTTGGTGACCTAGGGCAAAACACTTTATTCCATTGTGCTCTGGAGGACAACTGCAAGCTCCCTGGGTCAGGCGTTCATTGAAATATATTTTTTCCATACCTTTAATATTGTAGTTTTTTTTTATTATCATAATAGAATAATATATGCCAATATCATACGCTTCATTTTACATATTTTCTAGATTTTGGGATATATGTGTTTTTCGGATATGGTCATTTACTGCTATCGATTTTAATATTATTATTTCCACATTCTTATTAAAGGCATGCAGTAGATCAATTATCATCAGTCTAACATTGCAGGTATTTTTCATTGATATTCTGACCTATGCTGGTTTTATTGTATTTCAACAATTATAGTTATCTATAATTGTCCTTTTATGTCTATCTTGATTTCAAATATACAGTAACTTAAAGACTTCGACTGTGTGAGCTGTAAGAACCCTTCAGGCAAGGTCCAGCATCATGAACAGCGTGTTGCAGAATGTGTCTTTGATGAAGGATGCACACAGGCAGGCACATTCTAAGCTGGACAAATATGTTTTTCAATTCCGACACTGAGCAGTGGAATAAAAATCTCTCCCATATCTTCTTTATTAAACATATTTATCTTCTCACTGTTTTTGACAGACTGTCATTGTGGTCATTTTTAGAAAAATATGTAAGAAGCAGTCACAAAAAAAGCAAGGCCCCCTCACTTGCATTACATGTGGCAAATTCATAGCTGATGGAGACTGAAGAAGAGAAGCTTCAATACATCCATAATAATTTGCACAAATGTATTTATTGGTAAAATGATTAATTCTAGTCATTTGGTCCTTCTATTAATGTGTCCACTACTTTACTGACATGTGTTTAAAGCCATGTATATTTAAAGGGTAACTCTACTTTCATGGCAAAAAAATATAGCAAATAAAATGAAAAAATAATATAGCATATATATTTGCGACACAAGCCATATTAACATTTAACGTAATTTTAAAAATGACCTTCCACTTTCAATCTGTAGCACTGTCCTTTTCTAGAAAGTTCAGTGCAATATGGCAACCTGGAGGTGTTCTATACACAGAAAATGTCATTTCCTGCTTGTGTGATTGGCTCACTGATTTTCCTTAAAGTCTGCAAGTCAGATTCTAGGCATCCTGAGATGCTCCTAAAGATTTAATCAATTCTGAAGGGATGCAGACCTTGCAGCTTTCCTCAGAGCACTGCAAGTGCATCAGCTGATCAGTAATGAAAAGTCACCCCCACTCAGAATCATTGTGCATAAGACATAAACAAACAGCTTTTTTCTTCAGAGAAGAAATAGGTAGGAATCTGCAATAAAGTTTGTTGAAATACCTGCAATGTACACTGATCACCCAAAGGGGATTTTTTTTTTCACAGCAAAAGTGGAATTACTCTTTAAGCTATGGATATAGGAATGAATAGGGAAAAAAAGCAATTTTTTGGCTGTCTGTGCCCTATTGGGGGGACGTATTCTCCTTTTCCAGAGACAGGAAGTGAGAGAAATCTTTGCAAAGTGATAGGAAATCAGTTTTTACTAGAGCAAGTGCTCTTAATCGAATATTTTCCCTCTATTCCTGTTCCAGTGGCAACTGTAGAATTTTGGATTTCCTATAATTTCTCGTCCCCCTGAATCTCCCCAGCAGAGACCCAATGCAGCAGTAACAGAGGTTTAATTATTTTCTCCGCTCTACCCCCCCCCAAAAAAAAAATCAAAAAGGAAAAAAACGTTTGACTTTAGATACACTTCAGTGTTTCACCATTTTGCTGCTGTGATGCAATGCTTACATTGCTGGTTGCACAGTCCTGTAAACTGGCATTTGCATTTATTTACTTTCGTCCACCAGGCTGTTGTCTTTCTAATAGAAGTCATTTAGGTGGCTGTAAAGCCATCTGATCACTTCCATTGACGCTGTAACAGACGCTTCCCTGCCATGTATCCCGGTCTGCCTGCCCTTCCTGTGTGCCCATGAAATCCATGTCGGGTGTTAGTGGAGAAAGCAGGAGTATTTTACAGGAGTGTACAGTTTTAAGGTTTCACATATTTGGTATCTATTTACTCGATTCACCCTCATCTTTTATACTTTACTAAAAAATTGGGACTATAGTGTTTTTGTTTGCACTAAAATCAAAATGAGTGTATTTTTAACTGAAAATATGGGTTTGCTAAACCACTGCCCTAATATTGTATGGCACAAAAAATAGAACTACTACAATTGCATTCTCTGCACTCTCTGTTTTCAGAAAACATAGAATGTTTTGGGCCTAAAATGTGCATTTTAATATGTGTGCAAAAAAATGCAAAAATGGTTCAGGAAGAGAAAAGGTTAGGAAAATATCACCTATTAAGGAAGATTCTCATTAAAACTAACTATAAGCCCAATGGCCTAAATGCTCATGTAGATGCATAACAAACTGTGTCCCACACTTTCTACTTGGTTGGTTAGGCCAAAGAAGGATATTCCATAGAGCAGTGATGGTGAACCTTGGCACCCAAGATGTTTTGGATCTACATTTCCCGTGATGCTTATGCAGTGTAGTTGAGCATCATGGGAAATGTAGTTCCAAAACATCTGGGGTGCCAAGGTTGGCCATCACTGCCATAGAGGCTCATAACTGTGGATGGCCAGCTACTATGCAACCATAACATTGCTTTATTTCCAGTCGCTGTATGCTATACCCACTCAAAATGTCATTCCAGCCTCTGTGACTTGAAGCCCTGAACCTTGTATTTTTGTAATTAGGAACGAAAAAAAAAAATGAAAAACCTGGTAAAAAATGACATACAGCTGAAATACAATCCTGGTGCTGACACAAATGTACGATGATCCTAGATAAAAAACATGTTTTCCTGGTGTTGCAGCCTTAAAAGTAGAGTATATCATACAGCTATCTTGGCTTTCAAAGGCTAAGGGCAAGATGAACAACAAGGGCATCAATGGTGGCAGGAAAGCTAGACAAATGGAAGAACTGAGCAGCTTGCAGCTTTTCCTCACACTGTGGTCACCATCCCCTTGTATTCAAGTATGTTTACAATTCTCTGTACTTGAACCTGGAGGATAAATGAGGGACGACTGGAGCGAATTTATACTTTTCTCAGGAAAATATCCAGTAGCAGATTACAAAATAAAAAAAAAAAACAATGTTTTGCGGTCTCATGATTTCTAGTGGAAATCAATACAGTTTTCCCATTAATGCATTTAATTCTATATGTATGTTTTATCAAATTCATTCTCTAAGTGTGTGCTTATGTTTTATAATGCTCAATGCATAGATGTCAGATTTGCCAGGACAGTCCTGCAATTGGCCCAGTGCCCACCGATGCTGTGTACTGGGCCAGGTCCCAGGATCATAACATAAACTACAGTTACTGCACATATGCAGCACTGAATATATGTGTGGTTTTGATAAAGTTTGTACATCGAGTGAAACGCGTCAACCCAGCTTTTGTCTCTCCCCTGTCTGCTGTGCATCCGATGCTTTTATGATTGTTCTACAATAAAGGTATTTTTGCATGTGGAGGTGCAGCCAATCCGATTTTCTTGGTTCGAATAATACATATAATGGCAATGAAATTGCAAAGAGCAGCCCTGATCCTCCTCTTCTCGGGTCCCCCGGCGACATTCCTCCTCTTTTCAGTGTGCCACCATAGGAAGCTGTTTCCTAATAGGGCACACCTGCATACTCAATCCCGAGCTGTGCTGCCTGTGTCCATTAATACAGACAGCACAGCCCTGCTCCCTTGTTATAGGATTTGACTAACAGCAGTGGGAACCAATGCCTCCTGCTGCTCTCAGCAAAGCCTGTGAGGGTGGGGAGAAGAGGAGAGAGCTGCTGCTGTTGGGCACAGCACTGGATCGAGTGAGGACCTAGGTAAGTATTGGGGGGGGGGGGGTGAGGTGAGCGATACTTTAACCTAAACATTTTTTACCTTAATGCAAGGAATCCGTTAACCATTTGCCCTCTGAAAGGTTTACCCCCTTCCTGACCAGGCCCTTTTTTGCGATACAACACTGCATTACTTTAACTGACAATTAGGCAGGTGTGCGACGCTGTACCCAAATACAATTTATGACCTTTTTCCCACAAATAGAGCTTAATTTTGGTGAAATGTGATCACCTCTGCAGTTTTTATTTTTTGAGCCGACATATTGAAAAGAAAAATATTTCTTACTTTCTGATATAAAACAAATCCAATAAAAAAATGGGAAAAAAAAAGTCTTCATCAGTTTAGACAAAATGTATTCTGCTATATGTTTTTGGTAAAAAAAATCCCAATAAGTATATATTGATTAGCTTGTGCAAAAGTTATAGCGTCTACAAACTATGGGATAGATTTACAGAATTTTTATTTATTCATTTTATTTTTTACTAGTAATGATGGCGAGCATTGACTGGGCAAACAAATCTGACACCTAACTGACACTTTTTGGGGACCAGTGACACTGATACAGTGATCAGGGCTAAATAACATGCACTGTCACTCTACTAATGGCACTGGCAGGAGTTAACATCAGGGGTGATCAAAGGGTTAAATGTGTTCTTAGGGAGTGTTTGCTAACTGTGGGGGAGGTGCTTGTACTACGGGAAGGCAGAAATACGTGCCTCTGCTTTGTAGGAACAGAGGATCACAGCCTTCCCTTCCCACAGAACAGCAATCTGCCTTGTTTACATAGGCAGACCGCCGTTCTACCTGTGTCCCGAACGATTGCCGGGTCCCGGCAGACATCACATTCACCGGGCCCACTGATTGGCTCCTGCAGTGTCCAATCACAGCAGGAACAGGTTACCGCCATGCGCCCCAGACCCAGGAAGTGCAAAATCTTGTACAGGTAAAAGACACGCCTAAAAGCTGACAACATAAGACGCCTTCTAGTACCTTCTAGCCAGTAAGCCTTTCTCTGTGCTTCTTTTTCATTTAATTTCACTTTGTTCTGGGGTCTGACTTTCTGTGGCTTTATAGATAAGCCCCACCAACCCAATATCTCTCTGTCTAATAAAAGTATTCTAAATGGCTACTAAACAGTAGATTGGCAGTTGGGAAAACTTAACTGGGGCCCCCTGCATTGTTTACATGTGCCCTACATGTTGGTGGGTGGGCTGATCAATCATGACTTGAGGTCCAATAGAGTAGAAATACTTCACTGATCACTATTATCTCTCACATATGAGCAATAAATCACTATTGATTGTTTGTGTGCTTATACATTTATAGCTTTAGAATGACTCATCCCAGAGTGAACAGTTTTAAGGCAGCTGATAGCAATAAAAATTAGTCTCCGATGTTTAATTCATCTCTTATCTCCTTACAGCTACATTTGCTTAATGACATATACATCACAAAGTAGTAGTTTTCCTGCTTTTGCATTATTTAATAACAATATCATGCAAGCTGGAATTTCCCCATAATGTGCAGTAGTTTTTCAACCATACATCAACCATTCAAGTTATGGTAACCATTCAAGGGTAAGATCTTTAGTTTGATGCAATGAAAGGTATAATATTTGTTCCTTCTTTATATGGGATTAGCAAATGACAGTATAGAACAAGACAGCAATGAACTCCTTACAACTCAGTCTTTTTTTTTTTGGTTTGTGCTTTTCCAGACAAACTTCAGATCTATTTAGCTGGGGGCTAGTTAGGTGAAAGCATTGATTCTGCAACTTTCCTTATTTTTGCAAAAGATTCCACCTTTGAATGGATCCTGTGAGATTTTCCTGCACAGTACTATGTTTTCTTTGCTCTAGAATTCTTATTGTTAATTGCCTGTCCTTCATATATTGGGTGATTATGATACGATTGGATCAGCAGCTTGTCTCATTGATCAAAAGCTCATCATGCATGTGGCCAACATTATGTATATTTCAATAATTCATAATTTTCGGAACCTTCTATTATGTTACACAGAAGAAAAGGTGCCCTGATTTAGGAATGATTGAACCCTGTGGCTACCATGGGCACACAACGGTTCGATTTTTGTTTGATCTGTATGGTTAAAGACCTATGTTAACAATACGCTCAAGTCATACCGAGGTAGACAGGCCATTGCATTCCAGCGTTATCTGTAAATTCTGCTGATCTAAAGCTGGCCATACATGTGACAATTTGCACCATTGATGAACAAAATCTAAGCAATTTATATCCCCCAATTTCTATCGACCATTAGAATTCGGCCCATTGTGAAGTTGAAACTGGGCAATAGACCACTTCAATGCACTTAGTAAAAGATTGAATTGGAATAACAACAATGGTATTTTTGTCAACAGTTATTGGATTTTTTTCTGATGGGTTCAGTCAGATCTATTTTAAACTCATCTCCTTGTAGTCGATCAAAACCACCATATTTATGTCTCTGACTTGAAAATGGAATTGTCACCTTAACAGATCAGATCTAAGGATACGCTAAACAGTGTGTCCCAAAGAGATATATCCTTGTCTTTTAATTCAGCGGGAACATAGTGTGGGGGGATCTATTGTTGCTGGGATGGGGAAATCTACTATGAGGGGGTCTATTTTGACTGGCTGCTGGGGGATCTACTGTTGCTAATGGGAGTCTATTGTTGCGGGGTGAATCAACTGTTGCTTGTGGGGGGGACTATTGTTGCTGGGTAGGGGTATTTTGTTCCTGGGGGAACTATTGTATCTGGGGGGATTCTAATTTTACTGGGGGGGGGGGGTCTTTTGGATCTATTTTACTGCCTTACTTGCTATCATTAGCTATAAACCTATAGGGAAAACTTTTTTTTCATTTCATATAGAGTAAAGGAGGGTTATAACCTGTCTGATTTGTTTTCGTCATCTCTTTCCCTTTGTGGAGATTAACCTTTACTTCCCGTTTCATAGTCAGACAGAAAGTGAGAGGAAATCTCTGCAAAATAGCGGATACCTTGAGCCCCAGCTCACCAGAACTTGTGTTCACATTGGAAGATTTCACCTCTATTACTTTTCTGGGGACAACCCAAAATTTTCTTTTACTTTCAATGATAATTGTAAACAGGATAAAAAGAGGGTGAATCTTCCTAACGGCGGCACAGACAGCATTAGAAACCTAATTTCTTTCTGCTCTATTCAAATCCAAACTGCCTTTAGTACACTTTAACAAATTTGGCACAAAATGATACTTGATTTCAGAAGTGACTTAGGGGAGTTTCAATGAATTCAAAGGGGGTCCAAGGGGTGGCTCATGGGGGGTACCTGGACTTATTCTATAAAAAAGAAAGCCACCATTGAAATAACTATTCTGTACATACATATGCACAATTTAATCATGCAATATATCTACCTATCTTTCAAAAGAATGTTTGTTCCTTGGATTGACCACAAATTCAGATTGACATTCACCTTTAAGGTCATTTGCAATCTTACAAAGTCTACAAGTGCATGCAATACCTCTGTGTATATTGCTTCCCCCCAATCTGATTTTACTGACATATTTTATTTCTATTTTTTTTTATTATTCTGTCAGTCCTGAAAATGAACTGGTGTTTGACAAACGTCCTTTCCATCATGACAAAAAGCAAAGAAACAATAAAGGCCCATAAAGAACACAGCAGTGTGGAATAAAATGGATGATGCTTTAGGTTAATTGTGAAGTGTGACATACATTGCTGCAAAGGAACCCATCTGGCCTAGAAGTGATCTATGAAGATGTATAGATGTTTGTGATCTTCTGAGCAGCTCCTGGGACAATTAGGCTTTGGCTCTTTCTATTGTCAAGAACATCTCTCTTTGTCATTGAAATTACATGGTCAAAGGCAGCAAATTATGAAAATGCATATTCGCTATATCAGAGGAAAAAAAAAAAATGACATATGGCTGCAAACAAGGCAATTTGTAATATGCACGCTTTGTAATGCATTCGAATTTTACTGTCCTCTTGATCATTTTCAATTCTCCCATTTTTGTTCTTTTTTCTTAAAAGTGATGGATTATATATTTTTTATTACAGCGCATATGTTTTTTGTATATATAGTTATGTGTTTTTATGAGGTAAATTATACTTTTTTTCCCTAAATTCACTATTTCCTGCAGGCCATAATATTTATGAAACTTCCTGCATTTTTACAAACCCCTTATCTGACTTGTAGTTTTGGCTTTCGGCCTTCCCATTGTTCCGCGCATCCTGTTCAGTCATTATTTCTATTGGTTTGGCAGTTAGTCTCATTGAATGTATAGATTTTGTGTTTAAATGTATTGGAGGTTTAGCACTGATAAAGGGTTATTGAATGTGTTGTGAAATCCTGCTCTCTGCTCAGCCCCTCCTTCTTGTTTTCTGGAAAGCATTGCAGAAGAACCTACTGCCTGTGATATGTTAGGGCCGGAAAATGTGCTTTTGCTGCCTCTTCGTTGTGGAATTACCCCCAAGTCCTAGCAGCAGCCGTATGGACTTAGAATATACTAGGACTGGACTTCAGACTTGTTTCTGATCATTTTCCAAAGTAAATATACACAATTCATTTTAACACAGATATATATACTTCAGTATACTATGAGCCATTGAACAGTCTAACATGCTGTATTATGTTAATGTAAGACTTAAAGGTCTTGTTTTATCAATTTTCTCAGGTGCATAATTGTGATAACAATAGCTCAGATTGCATATTTACCCTTTTAAAGTTAAGGAAAATGGCTGCTGGATCACTTAAGACACAATTGTCTTGCTTATTCTAAAAGACACACAATGAAGACACAATGTCTTAGTGAGTTACTAGAGACTGATATAATTGTCTTCATTCTTTTCTTCTAACAAAAGAGGGGAATAAGAAAACCTATACAAGCAATTATGCTACATCTTGATATTGTATGCTCTTCATGTGGAGATCTGCTAGTGTGATATGGAGTGGGTGATAAATGTGTGTCATTAATTATGGCAACCTGAAAGTCACTATATATGAACTGGAGCCTTGCCATCCAATATATATAAGTAATATATATGTGTAAGTGTGAGAGATACGTGATATACAATTTGTAAAAAAAACAAGGCTATATTATGTATATAAAAAGACAAAAAAACAAATCAGCATATAAATGTTAAAATAAGTGTTTAATGTAGGCAAAACACGTTTGAGAGCCAGTAGCCATGACTATAAGGAGGTGTAAGACACCATCATTCTAGTGGTAGGTGCTGGTGGTCGTCGGTCCAAGGGTCTGAGCTGTAGTTGTCAGCCCTGATTAGGCTGCAGAATGTGACCAAGTTAACCGCTTAAGGTCCACCCTATAGCAGTTTTACTGCTACAGGGCAGCACCTCTACGCCGGCTCACGTATATATACCGCGTTTCCGCAAAAAAGACCAGGTCTTATATTAATTTTGTCAACAAAAGACACAGTAGGGCTTATTCGGGGTAGGTCTTGTCATGTGATGAGCTGTCTTCTCTCCCCCCTGCCTGTCAGGAATCCCCAGTGTGAACTTTGAGTAAAAGTGGTTGTAACATCCTAGAATCCACTGTATTACAGTATTATTTAATGCAAAATGTGTGTGTTTCTGTAATATAATTGCGCCAAATATCTTCATTATAGTGCCACTCCTGTGACCCACCAGAGCTCTCTTCCCTGCTTCAAGCACTGCAGAGGGGGGAGGCCGAGATCCCCTACTAACAGCTGGGAGAAGAAGAAGAGAGCAGCGGGAGGTCAGCTGAGCGCCAAGTGGCACTATAATGAAGGTATTTGGGATGATTATACTACAGAAAAACAAACATTTTACATTATATAATACCATAAGAGGGTGGCTTTTAGGATTTAGCAGGAGCCCAGCAGCGGGTACTGGGGACGCGATGTCCACCGGCATCCACCGATCATCGAGCAGAAATGCAGATTGCCGTTCTGACAGGAGGGACTAGGATCCATGTCTTCCCCTAGTAAAAGCAACTCCCACAGTTTACTAAAACACATGTTAGGCACACAGTTAACCCTTTGATGACCCTTGATGTTAGCCTCTTCCCAGCCAATGTCAGTAGTATAGTGACAGTGCATATTTTGTAGCACTAATCACTGTATTAATGTCACTGGTTCCCAAAAAGTGTCAGTTAGTGTCTGAATGTCCACCGCAATATCACAGTCCTACTATAAGTCGCTGATCGATGCCATTACTAGTAAAAATAAATTAATAAATAAATAAAAATATCCCATAGTTTGTAGACACATTAACAAACCAATCAATATACGTTTATTGGTATTTTTTTTACCAAATACCAAACATACGTAGAATACATATTGGCCTAAATTAATGAAGAATTTAGTTTTTTTTTTCCAATGTTTTATAGCAGAAAAAATAGTTTTTTTCCAAAATTGTCAGCCTTTTTTTGTTTATAGAGCAAAAAATAAAAAATGCATAAGTGATAAAATACTACCAAAAGAAAGCTATAATTGTGGGGAAAAAAGGACATATATTTTATTTGATTACAGCGTCGCAGGACACAGTTAAATTAACGCAAAAAAATGGCCTGTCATGAAGGGGGTAAATCTTCCAGAGGTCAAGTGGTTAAAGGGACACGGTCGCGTCGCGTTAGAGGGTTGCATGGTATGTGGCTATCAGAAAGGTGAGTGCAGACTGGTGGTCGTCAATCAGTGAGTTATTGTTAGCCCCATGGTTCTCAGGAGGCTATACACAGCTATCGCAAAGTCCTTGGGATATAATTGCCGGTGTGTGTCCCATGAGAAGGTGTTGGCAATTGAGTGTCAGTCTTAAGACAGAGGTTATGTTATGTGAAATACAAGACATGGATTGGATATATGAAGGGTATTTTGTGGCAGAGAGTGTTTTTTTGCTCTCTGGATTTGCAATATATACAATTATATGCAGCAAAATGACTGTATGTAGTATATACACTGTCCAGCAAACCCTTTTACTGTGTTACCCGGGCCCAAAGAGACCAATGTGCAAGATCATGTTTATTGCACTGCTGCACAAATGCATTTTGGGTAAGGGGTTTTAAGCATTGTATTTATTGTGGGATTGTAGTCTTCAATATAAAGTTCCTATATACCAGTAACTTCTTAGAGATGTAGGGCAGTGAACACCACACTGGAGCAGGTGCAGAATAGGGGAGGCGGAACGCAGGGGCTTGTGCTATGTTTGCCATACAGTAGTATGTATACCAACACATAGTGTATAGTACAAATGCAATGGGACACAATAATAAGCATTTAATTTACTGTGTCAAATAAATCTATTTACCCAGAGGTTTTTCATACAGTACCATTGGAACCTGTGCCGTGTTTTTCTCTGTTTCAAATTAAAAAATAAAACCATCTGAAATTTCGACATTGCCGTTCCTCAAATCCCTTTTAGTGCCCTCGGGGAAATATTGCCCCTCAATGTAAATGCTGTGAAATATAATTCCGGCTTCTTTTATGATTATATTATCAGGCTATTGTACGTTGCCGCATGAAATATTTACAGGAAGCAGGCGATAGTTTAGAAAATATTGTGTCATGTGTCAAAAGCTTAGGGAATTTTCCTATGCAAAATGACAATCTGTTTAATAGGGAACCAGGGCCTTGGCTTTGTTACACAGCAAAAGTGAGGTGTAAAGGCTAGGCTGGTTATATCTATATTGCTTTATATCACATATTGCTTCTGTCATTCAGAAACGTATTCTAGAAATGTCCTAATTGCATGTAATAGCAGCTTGCAATATTTGTACCAATCTTCCTGCATCCAGCACTCTGTGATATTTGTAATAAGCTATGTGCATTCCCTATTTATTTATTTTTTTTTCTGCCTAAAGTCCTCTGGCTGCTCACAGGATGATAGGGAAAAATCAGCCATGACAGACATTTGACATGAAAAATGATGCAATACTCTGCAGTATACAGCTGGGTCAGAGTGACACATTACATTTCAAAGACAATGCAGACAAAGCCCCTCCAACGGCAATCAAGCCTCCACCCCCCTCCATCATATTAAATGCTACTTCTATCTGGCTCACAGACTCTCTCGTAATATACAGGTTTCATTATAGGGATGTGTATTTCAGTGTATAAATCTTTGATGCTGTGCAATCCCAATATGCCTGCTGAAATATACTACACCTATGTCCCAGGAGGTAAATAGAACAAGATTTAATTGCAAGGCGACCGGACAATTCCTTTTTATTTTACCTCTAGAAATGATTGCAGTGCAACAAATGCATGCTTACGTGTTATGTATGTGATGTCAGTGTGTTGGTTTATTGTTTGCAAACCCTTCATAAATACCCTGGTTCTCATAAATGATACCCAAATTAAGTTCACATCTATGCAGCTTGCTTTTGATCCGTTTCTGCAATGATTTTTGCGGTGCATTTTGCGTTTTTGCACATGCATTTTTGACATGTTTTTGATGGGTTATGCGTTTTACATTTTGTCTGCTTTTTTTTTTGGCCAAATTGTTATTAGGCAGATAAAAAAACGCAAAACACAAATTGCTGCGAAATCACAGTAAAACTACAGCAAAAAAACACACAACTTGCAGCTTCTCCATTGAAGTCTATTGAGCCCAAAAAGCACAGTTTTGCATTTAAAAAAGTCCCTGGCCCTTTTCAAAAACAAAGCAGCTAAAAAAAGCATAGATGTGAACGTGTCCCATAGGAAATCATGTCAAATGAACTGAAGTGCGTTTCTGCAAAAAGCACCATAAAACGCGTAGGTGTGAACCAGTCCTAAAGTATGATCTTAAAGCGGTTTTCTACCATGTGAAAAAAACAAAACAAAACAAACCTGCAAGACAATAGCATAATGTGCTAGTATGCGCCGCATTATAGCTCATTATGAATTACTTACCTTGAAACGAAGATCTGACCGGGCTGCTTGGTCCCCTCTGAGGAAGCGGACATCTTCCCTCGGATCTTGCTTCTGGCTCCGGCGCCCATCTTTCCGGCGCTATCCTTTTCCGGGACACCACGGCGCATGCGCAGTGACGCCGCAGCTGCTTGGAGGGTGAATATCTCCTAAACCATACAGGTTTAGGAGATAATCATTTTACCTACAGCTAAGCCTTATTATAGGCTTACCTGTAGGTAAAAATGCCCCTAAAGGATTGACAAATGCTTTAAACTGTAATACAGAAATTGGCAACTACAATCTGCATAAATTAATACTGTATCATTTCACGTCTTTTTTTAACACACTGTTCAAACCTGCGCATTGCAAGCTGGAAAAATTACTTGAATTCTTGTATTTCTTAACAAATAGACCATCCTTTGGCTGCTGATCAGACGGGCACAATGGTTTGAAGGTTTTAGACCATCCCTTCTTTTAACCGCTTAAGGACTGCCCCACGTACATATACTGCAGCAGGGCGGTCCTTAAGCATAAAATCATGTACCTGTATGTGACTGTTTCCTAGGGCTCTGGGACTCGTGCGCTGCCGGAGCCCCGGAATCAGCAGGTCCAGTGGACCCAATGTCCGCCGGAAACCTAGCGATCGTTCAGGGAGTAAATGAGGCAGGTCGCCATTCTGCTCGTAAGAAAGACAGATATCAGGAACACAGATCTCTGTCTGTTTAGTTAAACCACCCCCCACACAGTAAGAAAGCACTCACAGGGAACACAGTTAACCCTTTGATTGCCCTGATGTTAACCACTTCCCTGCCAGTATCATTAGTACAGTGACAGAGCATTTTTTTAGCACTGATCACTGTATTGGTGTCATCGGTCCCCAAAAATTGTCACTTAGTGTCAGATTTATCCGTCGCAATGTAACAGTCCTGCTAAAAAATGCTGATCGCTGCCATTACTAGTAAAAAAAATTTTAAAAAAAATTGTCGCTCTTTTTTTGTTTATAAAAAAAAACACAGAGGTGATCAAACACCACCAAAAGAAAGCTCTATTTGCGGGAAAAAAATGACATCCACTTTATTTGGGTACAGCGCCGCACGACCGCACAATTGTCAGTTAAAGCAACGCAGTGCCGAATCGCAAAAAATGGTCTGGTCAGGAAGGGGGTAAGACCTTCGAGAGCTGAAGTAGTTAAAACAGTTTTTTGATATTTCAGGGATTCGTTGACTGAACATTTTTTTTTTAGGTCATCCCACAGCATCTCAAATGGGCTAAGGTCTGAACTCTAACCAAGCAATTCCAGAATACAAATGGTTTCCTATAATGCTTCATATTAAAGATTGTTACCTTAACATTATTTGGATTCATTTTCAATTGACTGTTCCATCTATAATAGCAAGCTGCCAATCCCGACAAAGCAACCCCAACCCATGACACAAGCTTGACCATACTTCATACATAGGGTAAGCTTTTGGTGTTCAGGGCTTTTCTTTTTGCATTCACACATCAAGGTCCTATGCAGTTACCCCAAGGTTTGTTTTAACATCATTGCATGCTGTGCTATCACTGTGATCTGATGCCCACTTCCAGGGAGAGTAGCACCAGCCCTATATTTCCTACATTTGTGTACAGTATGTCTGTGGATGTAATAATGAACACTAAGGTCTTTAGTGAGGCTTCTATAGCATTCTCCAGCTTGAAAAATATATGTCTTTCTCCGGAATTTCTTTTGATCAGGGGATATGATTCATAAGAACAGATCTTTTCTGAGAAGACAGATTGTGCCAGTAACCAAACCTTTGGTGACTCTTTATTTAAAGTATAACTAAAGGCAACATTTTTTATTTCGTTTTGGATAGAGTGGAGAGGGATTAGAACACCTGCTATTTTTTTTTTTTTGCTGTCTGCGTCCCAATTAGGGAGATTCACCCTCTCTATTTATTCTGTTTAATGTTATCGTCGAAAAGTGAAAGTCAAAGAAAATCCTAAATTTTGGGTTGACACTAAACAGTAATTATTATTATACAGGATTTATATAGCGCCAACAGTTTGTGCAGCGCTTTACAACATGGGGGCAGACAGTACAGTTACAATACAAATCAGTACAATACAAATGAATAAAGGAGGAATCAGAGGGCCCTGCTCGTTAGAACTTACAATCTAGAAGGGAATAGAGTGGAAATCTTCCAATGGGGACAATAGTTCTGGTAATCCTGGAGAAACCTCGGGATTCCCTCGCTTTGGAGGGATTCTCTCTCACTTGCTTTGCTTTCACACTGGGACGGGGGGCGATAGCGGTAAAGCCACGCTGTTTTCCGTCCTGTTATAGCGGCACTATGGTGCTGCTATGCAGTCGGCAGTGCTGTGCTTTTAACCTCCCACAAGGGGTTAGAAAGGGGTTACAAGTTCCGGCGCACACGGCGCTTCGGAAGCGCTGTCCATTGATTTCAATGGAGGGCGGTGGAGGAGCAGTGTATACACCGCTCAGCGCACCGCCCCAACGATGCTGCTTGCAGGACTTTTCCTAATGTCCTGCGAGCATACCGCCCCAATGTGGAAGTACTCGGGCTTTCACACTGGGGTGCATTGGGATGAGTTTTTTAAGCACTTTACAAGTGCTATTTTTAGCGCAAAATCGCATGAAAAACTCCTCAGTGTGAAAGTAGCCTAACTGTTTTGGCTATGTGAAAGGAAGTGAAGGGAAATCTCCCCATGGGACACAGACAGCAAAAAAAAAAATGAATAAATAATAATAAATAAAAAACTGACATGGGTTATACCCTGCCTTACTCTATCCAAAATGTAAAAAAAAAAAAACTCTTTGCTTTTAGTTACACTTTAAAGTGGAAGTTCATGTGACTGGATCGGAGCGGCTTCAGAATAGGGAAGGTTTAGACTTAGTTAGATATTAAAGTGTTATTAATTCCACAACAGTAAAATCAGTCTGTATATGCAGTAAAGCATGCTTGTTGTACTCACTGTTGAACCTAAGGGGTTAATCTTCTGCATTGTGTAAAAAGGCTGTTTGATTGTATGCACAGATCCTCCTCTTCTTCCACTGACTCCAGAACAGGTCCGGATAAGACAAGAGTTACTGGAGTCAGGCTGCACATGCTCAGTTTGGTGTGTATTACTACAGGTTTTTTTTTTTCTTGGGAGAGTGCATGTGATCAGCACAGGGCCAATCAGCACTGTCCAGACAGAGGGTCAGGGGTCCTGGATCTTGATCATCCTTGCAGTATGAAAACTCCTCCCACATGCTTTAACCAGGCACTGATAGAAGTCACAAGACTGCTATATACTGCTGATGAGAAAAGGTATTTAGCAGTTTATATTTACTAAAACTATTGCATCTCCATGCCCTGTGTACTGTGGGAGACCAGATATAGTGAATGCAGGGTCCTTGGTTTAGTAACACTTTAAGTGAACTTCCGCTTTAATGTCTGGCCACCTTCCAGCCTAATTTGTAAATGTATCCAAATATGATTGGAATATTAGTCTGTACCCACTTTCTTTACAGGTTAACCATCAAGGACCTTCATTGCTTACATTTCTTCAAGAAATGTATGACAATGTAAAATGCTTTTTGTCTGTTAAATGGACCAATTTGTATTATTATGACTTGGGTGGTGTTGCAAGTGGGGATTTAAACAAGAGCTACACCACTACAAGGCCAAAATGACTAATGACTGCACTGCTGTGCTACGCAAAAATGCATAAAACTAGGCATACTAATTATTAACATGTCCTAAAAATGTGTTTCGGTCACAAAGAAACAAAAATAGCATCCCACTGAATGACACTGAGACTTCATGGTAAAGTGAAGTATGCAGGACATACGGCAATGCTGGTTTCCCGGTGATTGATTATGCTGCAGGATGCAGTGTGTTCTACCTTTATAGCCCTATTCTTAGATAAGAACCCATCCTAGATGTCTGGTCTGTCTTTATGAGTCCCTCAGCCAGAAAAAGAAAAGCCTGTGATATTACTATGTGTATACACCTCTATAGGATAGGGATGTATGCTCGTCTCTACAGCACACCAGAAAATGGCTGTTGATCTACAGCTGGTACAGTGGATTGGCTCTGTATGTAAACGGTAACATAATATATATGGTAAAAGAATGTTCCAAGTAAACATTATAGAGCAGTTACCTGATATGTAAGGTGGTTTACTATAGATGACATTATAGGAAACTGCACAAAAAAAATAGTCTCTCCTTTTAATTGAAAAAGGAAAGATGCCTATATGTCAGGGATGGCTACAACTGAGAGCAGGAAACCCATCTACCTTCTGATTGGATCGTTCTAAGCATGCTATCCTCCTCTTGCTGAACCGTAGTGACAGCATTTGAGCATTTTGAAAATACCCTGACAATACAAGGTTGTCAGCAAATACACGTAGGAGGTTTAAGAAGATATGTGCGGAAGAGGCTGCATGGAATGTGACAGAATAATACAGAGGAATAGCTATCGCACATTTTATGCTGCCGATACCTTAGACAGAAATGCACATTATCTAGGTGCTGTGTGACTCTAATGTGTTTATACCCCAGAAATCTTTATGGAAGCTAAACATACAGCTCAAGTTATTGTTACCAAACCAGCAAAATCTAATAAAACTAAGAATCAATAGATGAGCAATTCAAATCTTTGAAGCTTGCCAGCTTACAATTGTTTGTTTCATAGCTACGTGAGATACAGGCAATACTTCCCATCAAATCAAGTCTAAACACAGCACTGGTCCTGACATATGTGTTGTAAATACTAGGAAAATACATTTATGTGTGTTTCTTGCCATTGTATAAAGCTCATGAAATGTGAAGGGGGAATAAACAGTAAACTGTGATCGTGCCCCATAAAATTACGATTTTTAAAGAGTGATAATCATTGTATAGTATGAATCTCAATTTAAAAAAGCAATATGTCAAAAACAGTTTAGCCTTCGATGTTTAAAGCTCAACTCCAAGCAAGCTGGCTGAACACAAACTGCTGGAATACATACATGGGAAATGTTTCACCTGCCAAAGGATCAGCTAATCATATAAATCACACATCCCTGCCAGACATCATGACCAGATCCTTGACCTCTGATGTAGCAGCACTGCAGCTTGGTCAAGAACATACCCACATGCTGTTGACTGGATGGTAAAGCAGCAGCAGCACAGTTGAACCATCATCATGCCACAGACAGTAATTTCAAAAAACAAGTCTATGCAAATCAGGGATAGTTTATATATAAAACAAAATAGTACAGCGCTAAAATTCAAAATCTGATGAATGTGTGCAAAATACAAATAAATCAGTAAACTTGAATGACAATTAAATGACCACTAAAGTGCAAGTCCACAGAGGTATTCCAGATATCTGTACAATCACATAGGAGTTTATCAAGATGAAAAGTCCCACATGCTGTGAAGAAAGCAGAAAATAAGACAGAATGGGTGACACCGACCAAAATCAATAAGCCGCTCTTACCAGAAAATATGCGAACCCCTAATAAGAGTGATACAAACAAATGTCACTGCCCCCACCTATAACTGGCCTTCACAGCAAGGGGCACTGGAAAGGCAGACGCAAACAAAACCAAAGAATTTCCAAGCTCCACTTACCATCCAAGCTCCACCTACCAACCAAATTAACCTGTCTAACAGTATGCTTTAAAAACAGGGGTTTGGTTACACACATTTGCAAACACATGTGTAAGCTAGAGGGCCCCCGGCAAGGCACCCCTAATAAGAATGGTCACATAAGCTTTATTTACAATGGCCAAGCCAAACGATCCAACTCTCCTCAATTCCCCTCCCTGTCAGATGACCAGGTGATGTGGAGGCAGATGACCATGAACCAGGAAGTACAACCCTCAGAATGTAACTCTCCCGTGAGGTGAGATTAAGTCATTTTTAACCACCAATGTGAGATGGAAAAATTGTTAGCCATCATGAATCTCACTGCCACATCATTCAGAGATATGTGAAACCTCTGGTTATCTAATCCTAAGGCCTCATACACACGGATGTTTTTTGAAACTGACGTTTTTTGCAGCTCTCCATGTTAGTCAATGGCCCCATAAAAACACCAACGTTTTTTAGCTGTAGAGGGCGTCGGCGTTATTGAGCTGAAACTAGAACCCATGGCCAGCGGGTTCTGAGGCTGTAACATTTTGGCATTTTTGACGCCAACGCCACAAAATGCTCACTAATGCCATACCGGTGTTAACCGGCGTTTTTAGGTTAAAAAATAGCCTATTGATGCCGACGCTCAAAAACACTCATTAACGCCGATGCAAAAGCCGAAAAAAACACAGATTTTTCTGATTCCCTGATGTCGGGCCTGACGTTTTGCTTATTTTTTAACATATGCCCTTGTGCATTAGGCCTAAATGTACAGTCAAAGTTAGAAAACTGTTGTTTAAGGGATAGTTTATAACCATTTCCAAAGTTCTGCAATGGTCCCATTAAACACTGATAATTTGCATGCTATCCTAGGTGATTATCTATAAAATCTGACTGGGAACTGTACCATAAAAGAAAAAGAAAGAACAATTCAAAGTGTGAATTTACCATGTGTTGTGGTTTAATTGACTTCTCTGGGTATTTTTTTTATTAAAGCTGTTTACAATTCAGTTCATTTTCAAGCAGTTCATATTCGTGGCATCAACATGGATTAACAAATCAATAAGAAATATTAATATTATGAAACTAGGATTCAGGCTTTGGAATGTGCATTAATGACTTATTTTTAATCCACTCTGAATACATCTTAATGAGTGGAAATAACTTTAAATTCTTTCATTTAAAAGGTGCTGCAGTGAAAGTTTATGTTTTGGCCCATTTAATACTAGAGCTTGAGGCTCTGGCCTACTTGTAATGGTGTTTTTTTTACGATGGTAACCCACATTGGCAGCATATTTAAGATTGCTCCAGCTCTGAAAAAAAAGACCCAGCTACAAAACAAAAGACAATTAATTGCAAGTTCAAAAGCTTTACACATGAGTTTTACCTCAGGTGTTGTACAGTACACAGATATATTTCAAGTCACTTCCCTGGCTAAACATCTGCAGTAGAAGCGTACATTCTTGATAAATGAGATAAACAAAAGTATGACTTTAATTAGAAAAAAAAATGATTTTGCAAAAATATTTTGCAACAACAAATTCTTTTTTTTTACTTTAATTTAATCTTAGATTTTGCCTTGGCAAGTTGCATTAAGAAGTATAGTTAAAATACTTACGCTCATCTTCAATTACCAGCTCTTAGTAGACATTTTAATTTAATTACAGTTGCTTTCCAAAACAGCACTCTGCCTACAGGACTAAAAGTGTAACTGTGTAACTAAAGTGGTACTTTGTATTTGTCATGTACAATGCGTGGCCCCCCAAACATACAATTGTATTAATGTAAATAAAAAGCGAATGTAATACATGCCATTCAACTAAAGGTCAGATTAATAAAACATTATTAATTCTGACTTCATAAAACTGCTGTCATCTGATAAAATTGATATTAAATTGTTTGTGATGGCTTATGCCATAAGCCTAACAACAAGGACTAGAGTCAAGCCATGAAGGGTTTCCCAAGTGGGTATAAATGAGTGCTTGTGATTATTGGAAGCACTTGTACTGTACATAGATTGTACAGCTTATTTAAAAAAAAGGGAATAAAACCATTGAGTATTCAATACTCATAGTTTGACTTTATGAAGAGAGAACTATGGGGATTTCAAGTGCCAGCATGGTTGCATGGGCAGATGTGAGGTTACAGCCTTCGTGTACAGTATTGCTTCTGTGCTGCCTTAGGGTGGCACAAAATGAGCAGAATTACAAGCAGTGAGCAATCTACCCATCCTCACTCAAAGCACCAGGACCCCTTATGATCTTCTACCTGACTCAGCAAGTTGAAAGGTTTGTTCCCCTTCCTCCATAGGATAGGGAAAGACTAGCAAGGTGGCATGTAGATGTGTACATATGCAGATCTAATCCAATCCAATCTCAGGTCTGGAGGTTTCACCAGCAGCCAATTTTAAAAATTGCTTTGACATACTGTTCCAGAAATTGTGTTTTTTTTTGGGGGGGGGCTGACCCTGTAGGGTGTTCAAAATGGAGGGGAAAGAATACGGAACATTTTCATTTTAATATCTGATGTTGAACTTGCTTTCAGTTTTCAACCAGCTTTAAAAAATGGTAGCCGTAATCTAAATTGGACACAACCGCTTTCCTTTGCGTTTTGTAAGGCCTTGTGCCAGAACTGAGCTGCGAAACTTTCTTCTTTTACTTTTTTCTAAATTGGTTTAAATGGCTTTTTTCCCCAAAATAAGGACCTTGCTTGGTACAACTTAATGGTATTTCTAGTAGTGTTTTTATGTAGTTTCTGTGTTTTCAAGTTTATTTTTGTAAACATATTAGGTAACTGTTTTAACACTGCAGAAATATAATATTGTAACATAATAATTATGAATGTAAGCAACATTTTAGACTTTTGACTTCCGGCACTTTTTCTGATTCTCATTGACCGTGCCCTTCCTGGAAGAAAGTGAGTAACATATTATACTTGTGAAGTGTCTGTCATTTACTGACCAGCTGCCAATCCCTTCTCAGAGTATAAGAAGTCTCTTGTGAACAGTGAAAACATGGCTTAAGTGCCGACATCCCAGCATCACACTTGGATTCCTTTGAGATTATTGTGCAAATATTGTATGAATCATTAAACAGTTGGACTACTTCAGCAATAACTTGATGAAATGTTACATTCTAGAGAATGCACTGACCTATTATGCATATTAAGATACAAGTATACAGTATAATAGCCTTAAAGCCCAATTGTATTCTCACAACTTTTTCTTTCTTTGTAGTCACATACCCCCGTGTGTTAGGATTTGCAACTGGTTTTTGCTTGAAAAGGTTTTAAAATACCTTTGAATCTGATAGAACATGCTACTTTCTGCTCTTCTCTCAAGTGGTCTGCACTGGCATAGCTGAGTAACAGCTCCACCCATCACTACTGCAGAGAAAAGAAGGGCAGTGTCTGACCAGGCCTGCGTGCTGAGAGTAGTGGGTCTTTTTAGGTGCCTGTTAGACTCTCCAGTCATATTTAGACCTACTGCACAGCTGTTGTAATAGGACAATGGAGCGAAGAAAATGAAAATATCGGTTGTAAGGATGTCTACCTGAAAAAGTGCCTCAACCACCAGTGTCACCACAGACATAGGTTCATTTTTTTTTATTAGGCAAACGGGATGTCTAATACTGAGGCACACTGGTATATTAATGTCCACGAGATTTCTTGATTAAGAGCCAGGCACAACCCACCCTTGCCTCTTAGAGCTTGCTATTATACCTTGATAGGCATGTTTTCCTATCTAGGGATAATAGCTCAGTTCTGGATTAAGGCTTCCTATTGTCCCATGATAGACAGCCTTACCACTAGGGTTGCTAGTAAATGTAAATTTACCCCAGTCATACAGAAGGTATAAGGAGTTTTGACTTTCCTGTCTTGCTACTAGTCAGCGACTCAAAATTCTCAATCCAGTGGGTCAGCATTATGGTCAGAAAACAAGTATATTCAGAAAAAGGTAGCAAAGGCTACCTTTCATTTGTTTTTCAGGAAAGGTTAACATTAATTCACCAGTGCTTTTATGGCATAACATTGTTCTAACATTGATATTTGCGGTGTATGATATCTTAGCACAGTGTGGGACTACTTAGTTGTCCTTCATTGGACCACACAAGGAAATCAGCTGTGATAAATCAAATATCTCTCCTTGTGATCCGAGTTTTATTTCAGTCATATTGAATTCAAATAAGCTTTCAAAATATTTTCAAATATACCTATGTACATAATATTCTAAACCACTTTTCTCCAGTTTTATTTAGTTCTTCTATGCTAGCTCTTGTCATTTAAAAATTTAAACAAAATGCCATATAAATATTTATGTATATAAAACGGTTATTTAAACGTTCATTTTTCACTCTTATTCATCTTTTCCTGAAATCTTTTATTATCGCAAAACAAATCTGGAAAATAAAATAAAAATCATAATCAAAATAAGGATTTCAGATGCAAGTTTATCCAAACCAGTCTCATTTCAGTGCTCTGGGCCAAACCACTTCTGGTATTTCATGCAAAGCAATGACAGCATACCTTCTTGTTATTATTTATGCATAGAAGGCCAAACCAAATGCCTGGGTGGGTCCCCCAAGACGGGGAGCTGGTAGTTTTTTCCATCCACAGGACCCCATTTACATTCAAATGAACTTGCTTCTTGTGAATGGTTGGCTCACATATGAATACCACACCACCACAGACACTGCAATTAAATCACAATCACAAGTATAGAAGCCACCAACATATTGCTAAATAAGGCTTAAGAACATTGGTTAAAGTACATAAAAAGAAGTGGTATTGTACAGCTGAAAAGCACACTGCAGTTATGAAAGGGGTTATTTTGAAGTCGCTTACTTGGTTAACTGTTACTGTGCTTTGGCCGCCATTCATATAAATGTAACCATAGAATATAAAACTTGTGTGTAAAAGATCTACACAGTTTAGGTAACAATGCATGATTTAACTACACTAAAAGAAGCAGAGACCATGCATTTAAAGAGAACCAGTCATGACTGGGCTTAGAGTGCCAAATTATTTATTAAAATGGTAAAGGGTTAACAACCTTGTCGTGTTTGAATTGCGGTCTGTGTCCCTAATGAGGACATTTTCCTTGCCTATTTGTCCTAGTGACCATTGTCTCCAACACAGAGATAGACAGGAGATCACATTATTTAGCTGACACTGGAAAAAAGAATAGAGGGTAATAGCTCCAATGGAGGGACAGCTGTTCAAGAGAGGAATTCTCTCATTCTGGAGAGATTTCTTCTTGTTTCCTGCTGTGTCTATAGGTAAGGAAGTTAAGGTAATCTCCCCAATGGGACACAAGCTGATAAAAACCTGACAGACATTTTAACTTATATTTCATCTGTCCAAAACCTGCCTATGTAATGTATATAAAAACGAACACTTATTGCCCCATAACAGGAATTGCCTGGACAAGCCCTTTATGGCAGGATCAACAGGTACTATTTTTTTGAAAGCAGAAGAATTAAAAAAAGATTTAAGGTGATTGTAAAGTCTCTCTTTTTTTTTTTTTTTTTAATAACAAACATGTTATACTTACTTGCCCTGTGCAGTGGATTTGCACAGAGCAGCCCAGATCCTCCTCTTAACTGCTCCTGGCCTCTCCCTCCTGTTGAGTGCCCCCACAGCAAGCAGCTTGCTATGGGGGCACCCAAGCCGAGCTGCAGCTCCGTGTGTCCATTCAGACATGGAGCTTTAGCTCAGCCCTGCCCCCTCTCTCTCTTGATTGGCTAACTGACTTTGATTGACAACATCAGGAGCCAATGGAGTCGCTGCTGTGCCTCAGCCAATCAGACGCCCGAGGGACTCGTGGACATCGCTGGATAAAGATGGGGCTCAGGTGAGTATTAGGGGGGCTGCTGCACACAGAAGGCTTTTTATCTTAATGAATATGAAAATGCGTTTACAACCTCTTTAAAAATATTTTTAAAAATTACATTAACATGTTAAAGATTATAGGGGATGTTAGTGGATGGCTTTACATATACTTTAAAAATAAGTTCTGCTAAAATGTACTTTGCTTGGTTTCTTTTTAGGTTTTTAATAACATTATAGGAGAGATTTACTAAAACTGGAGCATTTAGAATCTGATGCAGCTGTGTATTTTAGCCAATCAGCTTCTAACTTCAGCTTGTTCAATTAAGCTTTGACAATAAAACCTGGAAGCTGATTGATTTCCATGAAGATCTGCACCAGATTTTGCATGCTCCAAGTTTAGTAAATCAACCCCTATACCTTTTTAAAACATTAGGATCATAAAAAAGTGTGTAAACTTTATATGAAATAAACTAACAATCAAGTAATAGCATGGAGCCACTCATGGTAGGATATTTAAAGCTGATTTTGGATTGGTTCCCAGGGGCTACAGCACATTACTTTTCTTTATGTCACGGTAATACTAGTAAGGCCCTGTTCCCTTCAGGCCTACTTCTCTTCTTCTGAACCAGAGCCCTGAGGTTTGGAAGATGTTGGTCTTAAAGGAAGCATGCCTTGTATAAGACTTTTGTAGTAGCAGCATACAGAGGAAGATGTAGCTTTCTTCCACTCCTTTCCAACAGGAAAGTACATTGAGCTAATGCCCTAGAGAAGCGTACACTGTCAAGACAGTTTTACACTCCACACATTTCCTTCTGTGAAGCAGACATGACAAATGTGGGAAAGTCTACAGCTGTCACATGTGGGATTAGCCAGTTTGCTTGTGGTCAATTGAACTCTGCATTATGAGGAAATCATTAACTATGTGTACAGGTAAAATCCAGGGAATAAATGAGAAGAAAACAATCCAAAGTGTGATATGTCTACTCCGTTTATGTATAGTATTGAATAAAAACACTATTTTTATTTTATATTTCCAAATCAATTTTTTTGTATTAAATAATGTACCTACATTTTAGTATGTGACTGTGCATAACTGTATTCGGAATACTCAATGAATCTGATTTATTTCCTTCTCACTTTATTTTGGATTTTAATAAATCAGACCCAATAGTTTTCTATTAGTTTAAGGTTGGCCATACATTATATCATTTTCTTATTCAATGTCCTTTAGATTTAACTTCAACTATGTAGTGCAAGCACCTGGTGCCTGATTGCATACAAAATTGAAAGTGTTTAGATTTGATCTCATATTATATGGTTTTGGTAAATATAAAGGAAAATTGTACAAGAAAATTGTATAATGTATGGCCAGCCTTAGACCTCATACACACTATTCGATTCTCTGCAGATTGTTGTCTCCAGATTTACCAAAACCATATAATATGAGGTCAAACCTTAAGCATTTCAATTTGTATGCAATCAGGCAGGCCCTTGCACTACAGACAAAAATCTGCAGAAAATCAAATAGTGTGTATGGGGTCTAAGGCTCCATAGCATTGAGCAGTGTTTCTCAACTCCAGTCCTTAAGGCGCACCAACAGGTCATGTTTTCAGGATTCCCCTCAGATGAAACTGCTGTGGTAATTACTAAGGCAATGAAACTGATCAAATCACTTGTGCAAAATATTGGAAATCCTGAAAACATGACCTTTTGGTGTGCCTTGAGGACTGGAGTTTATTTATATTTCAGGTACTTCTATAGAGCTGTTAATTTATGCAGCACTTTACATATACATTATATTTTCAGTCCCTACCCTCAAGGAGCTTACAATCTAAGGTCCCTAACTCACATTCATACATACACATACTAGGGCCGATTTAGACAGGATCCAATTAACCTACCAGCATGTCTTTGGAGTGTGGGAGGAAACAGGAGTACCCAGAGGAAACCCACACAGGCACAGGGAGAACATGCAAACTCCAGGCAGGCAGTCATGGTTGGGATTCAAACCAACGACCCTTTTGCTGCTAGACAAAAGTATTAACCATTACACCACTGTGCCACCCGCAGTTGAGAAACACTGGCATAGAGGACAGTGTCAAGCTACCTGTTGTATGAAGGAGAGGTGTAGCTGCTCCAGGTGAGGTCAATCAGGGATCTAATAGGCTGGGTGCTAGCCCCAGCTCACCACCGTGAGAAATCCAAAACCATGGTTTTGAGGAAGCACTAGCAAAGTCTGAAACGCATCAACCTTTTGTCTGTACAACTGTCTTGGTGTCAGTTGTGACCATTAATAAATCTACGTTGGATCTGTGTTGGAGTGCAGCCATTCTTTTTCTTCAATTTGGAAGCTACCTGATGTCACAACCCTTATCATTTTAACTCAATGATAAGAAAAGTGAATGCACTTGAGTACACAAGAGTAGAATTGAATATGCTGTATTTTGCAGCAGTTGGCACTTATGAGTACTCAGAACTGCAGGAATGCTTGCTGGACGCCATCTTTAATATTATATTTTTATATTATATTTTCCTTCTTTGCTAATAATATGTACTCTTGCATAAATGATTAATATTGTTAGCAACTGGTTAAAAAGGGAAAAAAAAACGAGTTGCATACAAAATAATGTGACCTGTAGTAAGGGAGAAAACAGTTTTTGCAGTCACTGCTTGGCTTCCTGTCTGTGACCTCTCAAAAGCACTGGAGGCCAGGGTTAATGGCCTTTCCAATCTCTGTGATAAGAATTCATTTTGTACTATTACCAGCAGTTATCAGAGGAGCCTGCTGCATCACTTCAGCAGGGTTCAATCAATGAGAGGACCTAATGAAGTAACCAGCTGTAGCTCTGTTTCCTTGGTCAACTCTATCAGCCAAATAAGATCTATCAGTCACATCATAGGACCTGCCCTAGCCGTGGCGTCTTTGCATGCTGCACCCGTATGCATATGAACTAATGACACCCAGCTATTTTCTATTTAATCTTCTCTTTTGATATAGCTTTCCTAACACAGAAAATGGAATGAAATGGGCTCAGAGATGCTGCATTAAGAGGACAATAATGCAGGATTAAAGAAGAGCGGATTTGTAGGACAGCACAAAGAGTTTGTTTTAATAGCAGAAAAAAAAAGTGCAAATTGCTTGGTTTTGTGGTTAGAGCTCTCTATGCTAGCTTGGAAGATATTCTGAAATAGGGACATTCATTTTGTTTATTATTTTAAGCCAAGGATGATCAAATGTCATAAACATCCCTAATTACAGGATTTAATGTTGAATGGCCATTTAAAAAAGAAACATAATTACAGCGATATATTTAGACTTGGTCAGATGTCTGTCAACATAACTGCAGCCCTTCACTATTCACTCCAGCAGGATGGCACACAAAGCTGTACATGAACACTTTCCAGCCAATAAAACACTGTGTTCGCCAAAATGCTACACATCATTTAAATAGATTTAAAAAATTCAGGACAAAGTGCAGTAACCCATAACAATACAATTTCTGATTCTTCTTGTACCAAATTGTATTGTAACTGTACTGTCTGCTTTCATTTTGTAAAGCGCTGCGCAAACTGTTGGCGCTATATAAGTACTGTATAATAATAATAATTTCAGATGATTACATTGAATGAAAAGATTCTGGGAGGTTGCTAAAGGTTACATACATTGCATGTTTGTTGCGAAGAAGATTCTGTACCTTGTCTGCATATCACATATCATTGGATGAACTGAATGCACAGAAAGGAATGAAAGCCATCAATGTTAATAAAAGTGTATTGCTGATCAGAACTGTGGGAGGGAACCAGCAGACTCCACCCACTACAGGCTTTCTGCAGGAAACAACAAGAGGGGGGTGGATACAAGACCAGTCACCTTGCATAAAGAGAAGGAGTAGCAGTGACTGGTCTTTATTACACTGAATTACTGCACAGATCTGGATGAAATACACAAAGCGCACTGAGATTTAACTACAAATATATACAATATGTCTTTTGTTCTTACACAATATTTGCTTATCCTTGAGTTCAGCTTTAAGGCCACATAAGCAAACTCTGGTACAGCATCTTTTGTTAATGGCTAGAAGGGTACTTCTTATTCAGAATAATAATGTAATCGGAAAGTGCTGATGTGCAGTTTGTTTCCTGTGATGTGAATTTTGATGATACGTCCAACTTTAAAAGTAATAAAATGGTAAAACTAAGAAGACGTTTACATTAGATTGTTAACATATTGTTAGAACATTTATGATCTTAAAGCGGCTGTCTACCCGAAAAAAAACCCTGCAAGACAATAGCATAATGAGCTAGTATGCACCGCATACTAGCTCATTATGAAATACTCACCTTGAAACGAAGATCCGACGGGGCTGCTGTGTCCCCTCTGAGGGAGCGGACATCTTGCTTTCGGATCTTGCTTCCGGGTTCGCGGCTCCGGCGCTGTGACTGGCCAGAGCAGCGAGACGTCACTCCCACGCATGCGGAACTATTGCCGGACCTTTGCCGGGACATACACTGCACATGCGCGGGACACACACGGCACATGAGCCGTAACACCGCAGTGAATTAGAGAGGGAATATATTCTGAACTGTACAGGTTTAGAAGATATTCATTTTACCTACAGGTAAGCCTTATTATAGGCTTACCCAGGGCCGTCTTTAAAGCAGTGCAAAAGGGGCAGCTGCCCTGGGCCCTGTCATTGTTATGGGGCCCAAAACAGCTGCCTCATACTTGCCAACTATCCTGGTTTAAATTCCCTTGTCCCTTGAAGTTTTAGTCCTGCGCTTTGTCCCGATATCTCAGTGTGAATTGCTGCTACTAAAGCTGCCCAACTCTGCCCTATGGTTGTGTACAGATGACTCACCTGCAGACCCTATGTTTACATGTTAATAACCGGCATTGATATGTAAATAGTGGTGGCCAGCTGCATTAATATGTAAATAAAGGCGGCATTCATATGTATATCATGCCTCCCTGAGATCATATTCACCATCACCTATACTGAATGCTGCCCACTGGGGAGACAAAGGCATGCTTTAAAGTCCACAGCACATGTCAGCAGATGTGTGAGGAAGTCGTTAATAATTGATGGCACTGCTGTGTATCTGCTAAAGGGCATGTTTCCGTGTCAGGAAAGCAACTTTGCGCTCCCCAGTCCATGGTGTGCAGGCAGTGAGGAGATGATGTGCTGTAACCTCTAGCAACCAATCTGTGGGCAGTAATGATGTGCAGTAACCTCTAGCAACCAATCAGTGAGCAGTAATGATGTGCAGTAACCTCTAGCAACCAATCAGTGAACAGTAATGATGTGCTGTAACCTCTAGCAACCAGTCAGTGAGCATTAATGATGTGCAGTAACCTCTAGCAACCAATGAGTGAACAGCATTGATGTACAGTAATCTCTAGCAACCAAACAAGCAGAAAGCATGTGCTGTGACCTCTAGCAACTAATCAGTGAGCCGTAATGTGTGCTGTAACCTCTAGCAACCAGTCAGTAAGCGGTAATGATATGCTGTAAGCTCTGGCAACCAATCGCAATCACTGCCTGACATGATTCAGTAAACTGATTTTGAGTCTAGCTGCTAATTATTGTATGTCTCAGAGCAGGTGGAAAGCAAAATTGCATGGGGGGGGGGCCCAAGAAAATGTTTGCCCAGGGTCCAATCAATATTAAAGATGGCCCTGGGCTTACCTGTAGGTAAAAGTAAACAAAATGGGTAGACAACCGCTTTAACATACAACCATGCAGATGTAATACTAACAAGTTTGCATTGTATCTGCACACCAAAGCTTTTTTTGCATTGACAACAAAGTGTGGACGAACACTGCAAACGCTTTATAAGTACTGCTGGTGACCCTGACAGGCATCTGGTGTGTCCTCTGACTTCTTATCAGTAGCAGTGAAAGAGCTGTTGTGGCAGGAGACTTTGAAGGCAAGGTATTAGTCACTGGACTACTGCTGAGTCAGAGCTAGAAATGTGTTTAGTGAAAGTAAATGAATCTATTGTTGAAGAAAGCCTGTACAAAATAGTTGAGAAACTGTTACTTACTTTGTACACCCTGCATTTTCTTCTGTAAATCCCCAAACAGAGGAATATGCAAATAATGACCACGTCCAATGTCACTGGTTCTGGTCAGGGTGATGGGATATGTCAGATTTGCCGGGACAGCCATTAAAAGGGAAGTATGTTTTATTTTTTTTTAATCATACTTACCTATGTGGATGCAGCACGGGTCTGATGCTGCATCTGGCTCTAACACTGAGAACCAAGCGATCAAACACCTCTGATCACTTGGTTCTCAGGGCTCCCTGCTCTGCCCCCCCCTGCGCGTTTACTGAGGGCTGGGCTGTGGAGGGGGCAGGAGTTGAGAGGCTGAGCTGGGTGCCGGAGGCTGAGCTGGGTGCCGGTACAGGCATGTGCAGCTTTGGCTGTACTTGTCCTTTAAACTGGGTTCACACTGCCGCAAGGAGCGGTTCACAGCAGGGTTCCAGTGCGGTGCATCCCTATTAACGGTTTCAGGTACAATTTTAGTCAGAATTTTTGGCTGAATTCGGACCTGAAATGGACTAGCGGAAGCACAGGACTCCTGTGCAATTTGCACCGGAGCTGCTCTCCATAGAGAGCCAGTCACAATTTCCTGACATGCAAATTAGATGCGGAGAAACCTGCGTGAAGCCAGCCTTAATTGTACAGGACTATCCCCACCAACAATATGTCAGACTGTGACCATAGAGATGGAAATCTATGCATGCCAACATTTAAGACCAAATAACTTCACTAATTAGAGTAGCTGGTTGGTCTTTGGATTAGTTGGTATTCCATGAGTTTGGGCACTACTAACCAGGCTATTTGGACTCATCAGCCTGTTTAATAGCAGTTTTTGGATGATAAACTGACCAAAAAGGGGAATTTGTACACGTGAATGTTATGACAGAACTTATGCAGGGTGCAAAACAGATAAGCGACAAACAATATACACACACACTACTACTGATTGAATGTAGAAATACGTGACAGAGCTCATAAGCAGACAGAATACCACTGAAAGCGGTTTGTTATATTGGTTTTATAAATGCAAAAAATACAAGAAAGTACTGATCCCTTCCTGTGTGCTCTACCTCTTCTGCACTCGTATCAGTTATCATTGTCCATAGTTCTCTTTGATGACTACAGAAAACCTACTCCCTATGTTATGGAGATGAAGAGAGGGGGGCGTTCTGTAGTCCTGCCTCCTACGCTGCTCCTCCATAGAAATGCTGGACGAGTATTATCTTCCTAGGACAGGAAGTGTTACTGCAAACCACAAGTCAAAAATAATGGTAAAAAAAGGAATGGAAAGGAAAATGGAGTCACCACACCCAAGGACTGGTACGCTGCCATATTTTTTTTTTTCTTTGTGGGTATAAATACACTTTAAATAAAATCCCAGAGAAGAGGAAAATATAAGGTAACAGTGGAAGTCAGGAAAGTGCAGTATCCTAATAGTAGAAGCAAGCAGACTGAACATTGTGTTCACAGGCTAATTGCAGTGTGGTGTACTGCATACATCATTTATTGCATTAATAGCATGCTAATCTAAGTAAATACTGTATACATTGTATCCACATAAAGCCATACACAATTTATAACTAGTATAATGCCATCGGTTAGCTTATATAACACTAGCCAAGAGCAAGCATGCATCAAGCAAAATAAAAATAACGTCAAAACTCCAGATTTGCATGCTTGTTCCAGATCACTGACCCCCTTTGGATCAGCATAACAGCCAGGCATCTATGTTTTTTATAGTAGTCTACCTATTTTCTTAGTACAGATTTCTTGGAATATAAAGGGTTAGAGTTGCTTGCATGTGCTTAAAAACACCCCAGCCTTAGTTCCAGCTGCCATTTCAGGCAGTGTTGTAAAAGCACCAAGTAATTCAAGCTACAGCTGCCTCTCTGCTGCTATGTTGAAAGCCACGTGTAGCCAAGTTTACTTTATTGGGTTAATCATGATGACTCTCATAAAATAAAATTTGTATCCTTTTAACTCAACTGCCCTCTTTGTCATATTGAAAATGAAACAAAGCAGAGCTTTTTTCCCCGTCTGCGCAGACAAATGATATCTACGGGAAGCAAAATAAATAAAATTACTTGGTGACCCACAACTGGGTAAACTTGTGCGTATGCACCCGATGCCTAATTCCATTAAGAGCTAAACCATGTTAGATGGATGGCTGCATATAAAGTAATGAATAATGATCTCGGCATGTCCCTTGCATATACCTCTTCTGAATTACTATATACTCAATTTAATGTTGGAATACACAGACCACGTTTGTTTGTTAGTCTGTGCGTTAAATGCAAATTGTTTTATCCACAATAAACCTCTATAATCAAATGAACTAATAAATAGACAACTAAGAGCTTGATAAACCATAGGCAGTCAAACCTTTTTTTTTCTCCATGCAACTTTATACATTTTCACAGAAGTGACACAGGTTTCTACGAGTGAGAGTGCATGTCAGCTAAGAGATAAGTCTATGCCTGACAGGCATTTGGGGAATGTGTCAGTTTTTCTATGCAGCTCGCTGATTGCTGCCTATTGATTGGATTCGAACAAATTTGCCACCCCAAAAAAAAAAAAAAAAGTAGCTGATAACAATTTAAGTAGAAAAGGATGATCAATATTTAAAAGACTGTCCTTATTGATTTAAAATTAACTTTCAATTAAGAGATCCATAGGACTCTTTACAGCGACACTTATCCTTTCAGGACAAAGTAAAGGTACATTTATTGATACAGTTTCATTGCAGTGGCTGGTTTCTCATCGATCCGACTATCTGCACAAAGGGTGTCTTTTGAGTCGCTGCATTTGAACTTGATATGCTGGGATATCCTCTCTGTACAGGGTAACACACACTTGGGTATATTACCTTAAAGTGTTACTAAACCCAGGACCCTGCATTCACTATATCTGATCTCCCACAGTACACAGAACATGGAAATGCAATCATTTTAGTAAATATAAACTGCTAAATACATTTTCTCATCGGCAGTATATAGCAGTCTTGTGACATTTCAATTAGCGTCTGGTTAAAGCTTGTAGGAGGAGTTTCTATACTGCACTGGCTGTCCTATCAGGATCCAGGACCCCTGACCCACTGTCTGGACAATGCTGATTGGCCCTGCGCTGATTGCATGCACTCTCCCAAGAAATGCTGCACATATATATTGCACATTCACATCAGTTCCTGTCCTCAAGGAGCTTCCAATCTAAGGTCCCTAATTCACATTTATACATACACATACTAGGGCCAATTTAGACAGGATACAATCAACCTACCAGCATGTCTTTGGAGTGTGGGAGCAAACCCAGAGGAAACCCACACAGGCATAGGGAGAACATGCAAACTCCAGGCAGGTAGTGTCATTGTTGGGATTCAAACCAACGACCCTAGTGCTACTAGACTACTAACCACTTATACAATGTGCTGCCCATTGTTGTGCTTTTCTGATTCTCCTTTCACTGTGGGTCTCCCATAGCATGATTTTCTGATTAAACACAATATACCCTTTGCAGTCTCTAAAAATGTGAAACATTCACAGTGCTCAAAATAGCCAGAGACCATGTACCATTGTGATTCATACGATGAGTGAATTTCATACTAGGTATACTTTTCCTCACCAATGCCTCTTAAAATCAAGAACCTTAAAAATACTAGTACATACTGATGTCTATAGCTTCCAAAATTCATTGTTTAAAAATGCTGGCAATTATAAATGCAAGGAAAATATGGCTTTTACTATAGACCCCAACACAACGGCATCTGTCCACAGTGACAATAAAAAGCAATCTTCATGAAGTGAAGTATTCATTTTCATAACTTGAGAGATGAATGACATCTTAGTCTAAGCTATGGATTGGTCCAAAATCTATAGTTTCTTACTGGCTTTGGCAGGGCCTCTAAAATGTGCCTTTTTATGGGCAGGCATTCAAGGATTATATTTTAGGACTACATAATCTAAAATACATATGCGTAATATAAAAACTGTTAATGATAACTACTACAAATAAAATATTTTGAAGCTTTCACATCTGGATTTCCCATTTTTTATGCAACTAGGTGTGATTTTTTTTTTATCCTTGCCCATGTGTTTGTGTTTTGACCTGCAGGAAGTTTGCTATGTGCATAAGGGCTCATTTATGCTTTTGGTTGTCATTGTCGCTCTTCTGAAAGTATTTGAAAGGCAGCTGGGAGGTGATATGTCACTTATTCACGGCTGGTTTTAAATCTTGAAAGGCCACAGCACCGCTCCACAACTGCGTGCATTACATATAGTTGTAGGGAGGTTGCAGCGTGGCCCCATTCACTTGAATAAATAACTTACAGTGGCCGGCCTAATCGTTGTGTTCCACGATGATAAGCCCCCGAGCATGTGCAGGAATGACATCATCCTACGTCAGCCATGTAGATGTTCGAAAACTGACACACAGAAGAATATACTGCCACCGGCAAGGGATGAGGACTTGTTGGAAGAAAGGTGAGCTTGGCTGCCTTTAGTTCCACTTTAAGGTGAAGCATTGTTACTGCCTTTTGTATTTGTAGGCAGATGTCACCTCTTCTATTGGCCTCACAACCTCAGACTTGATCCTAAATGGCCTGTCCTCACATACACGCTGAATATATTAGTACACTATGTAGTACTGTAATATATGCCTTATGAGAGTTATGCAAGAATGTATCTGACTCACATCTTTATTGCACAAGCAATTTATATAAAATATTAAAAGCAATACATCATGCGTGATCATATGGTACACAATGAAACTCATTTTCACTCTACTAGAAAATGTACGAAGGAGAAAATGACAGATGTGGGCATCTATATTTCAGAAATGCTAGAAAGGACAATGGCAAAAACTAATTTGAATAAATCAGAACAGGACATAAATGTATTCTATGTATACTGATTTTTTTTCTCTCTGTGTTTGTATATAACAACTTGCTCAAGCTTTTGATGTCTGCCTGACACTTTTTTTTTCAATTCCTACTCCACTTTTATTATTATTAGAAAAAAATGTTGCCCAGAACTGTCTGCTCTGTAAAATGAGGTTGCCCCAAGATGACCCTTTCATTACCTATTCATCTGCTGTGATGCAGCCCCTGTAAAGAAAATGCAAGCAGCCTAATGAAGTTAACTCTTTCCAACCTGGAGGGGCCAATGAACCTTTCACGGAATATCAGGAAACAGCATCAGCATTAGATATTGTCAAATGAATTAAACTAAGCCGGAGACAAACAATAATATTAACAACAATGTACGCTTTTTAACCAAATTGTACTGTCCTTCTATGAACAGTGTGGGCAGCCTAATAAGCATATAATATCAAACCTATACGTTTTTTAGGCTGTGTTCATACAGCCAAAGAATGTAACCAGCATGCAGTGCCAATGCTATCCAGGCGGTGTTCCACCTGCATTTGTGTATCCCCCCCCCCCCAACAGGGACAACTGAAGCAAATAGCCACCTGCAGCCTGGATGCTGCATACATTAATCAATCCGCCTACTGTGCTTCCAAGCTCACTGGACTCCCATATGTGTGCCAAGCTGGCTCAGTACACTCAGTCAGACCCAGCATTTTTGGGTGCTTGGTGGTAGTCTGAAGCATAGACGGAATACACTTTTGCATAGCCTGCCTGGTCAGGGCCTTAGCAATCAACTAGTTCTCTGTGATATAAAATATGAAGTGCTCACTGTCATAATGATGTAAATGTGCTTAGCCAACTGTTGGACCGAGCTGCATGACATTTTGGGCTTATTCACAAAATGGGCACTTCTAAACTGTCTGAAAGTGAGCTTAACTTTAATACAAAATATAATTACACATTAATCAAATGTGCACATTGATAGAAAGAACACTCTCTGGGCTAGTATTAAGAATCAGCTGCTCACCTCTATCCTACAGTCCTTCATGTAATAAATGAATTAGTAAAATCCTATGATAAAACGCTTGTTAGACCTATCTTTATTATTTATTACTGTGTATTGTATAATTGTTTTCACAATTGTTTTGTCTTAGGCTTTGTTGAGTTTTGTCTTAGGCTTTGTTTGCTGTCCCCTTAAAATAACTCAACACACAGCCATTAATGTCTAAACCACTGGCAACAAGAGTGAGTACACCCCTAAGTGAAAATGTACAAATTGGGCCATTAGCCATTTCCCTCCCCGGTGTCATATGACTTGTTAGTGTTACAAGGTCTCAGTTGTGAATGAGGAGCAGGTGTATTAAATTCGGTGTTATCACTCTCTCATACTGGTCACTAGAAGTTCAACACGGCACCTCATGGCAAAGAACTCTCTGAGGATCTGAAAAAAAGAATCATTGCTCTACATAAAGATGGCCCGGAAAATGAGCTGTAACATGGTGGCTAAGATCATACAGTGGATTAACAAAACAGGTTCCATTTAGAACAGGCCTCTCCATGGTCGACCAAAGAAGTTGAGTGCAGGATGCTAAGGCATCCTCTGCTCAGCATCATATCCAGAGGTTGTCTTTGGGAAATAGACATATACATGCCACCAGCATTGCTGCAGAAGTTGAAGGGGTGGAAGGTCAGCCTGTCAGTGCTCAGACCATACGCCCCACACTGCATCAACTTGGTCTGAATGGCTGTTGTCCCAGAAGGAAGCCTGTTCGAAAGATGATGCACAAGAAAGCCCACAAACAGTTGGCTGAAGACAAGCAGACTAAGGACATGGATTACTAGAACCATGTCTTGTGGTCTGATGAGACCAAGGTAAACTTATTTGGTTCAGATGGTGTCAAGCATGTGTGGTGGCAACCAGGTGAGGGGTACATGGTCTGGGGCTGCATGATTGCTGCGGGCACTGGGGAGCTACAGTTCATTGAGGGAACTATGAATGCCAAAATGTACTGTGACATACTGAAACAGAGCAGGATCCCCTCCCTTCAGAGACTGGGCCACAGGGCAGCATTCCAACATGATAACAACCCCAAACACACCTCCAAGACGACCACTGCCTTGCTAAAGAAGCTGAGGGTAAAGGTGATAGACTAGTCAAGCATGTCTCCAGACCTAAACCCTATTGAGCATCTGTGGGGCATTCTCAAACAGAAGGTGGAGGAGCTCAAGGTCTCTAACATCCACCAGCTCTGTGATGTCGTCATGGAGGAGGGGAAGAGGACTCCAGTGGCAATCTGAGAAGCTCTGGTGAACTCCATGCTGAAGAGGGTTAAGGCAGTGCTGGAAAATAATGGTGGCCACACAGAATATTGACACTTTGGTTTAGTTATTAATGTGGGTGTGTGGAGTTATTTTGAGGGGACAGCAAATTTACACTGTTATACAAGCTGTACACTCACTACTTTACACTACTACATTGTAGCAAAGTGTCATTTCTTCAGTGTTGTCACCTGAAAATATATAAAATATTTACAAAATTGTGAGGGGTGTACTCGCTTTTGTGAGCTACTGTACCTGTAAAAAATAGATTTCAGATTCCTGAAGTCCCCCACCCCTTACATCTTCTTGGAGACTGAAAATGTTAAAGGTCCTTGTCCTTCAACATGGGGACAGGGTGCCTTAAACAGGGAAGGGAGGCTTTACTGACCTCCCTGCAGTTACCTGTCCAATGTAGAAAGGCATGTGGCCTGGTGTAGTTTGGTGAAAGGGGGCAGCACACACTCTGGCCACCTAGGTTGCATGCTTAGTTAAGGATAAGTTATCAATTTTAAGGGAGTTCTGTGCCATTTTTAAAAAAAATGTTAACCAAAAAAAAAATGCCTCACCACAATTGTGTGGGGTTCCCCTTAACATTCCATTGTTAAAGTCATATTCTCCATTTTTATTAAAATATCACTTATTCTAAATAGTAAGCTCTAACGAGCAGGGCCCTTTGATCCCTCCTGTATTGATTTGTATTGTCTGCCCCCATGTTGTAAAGCTCTGCGCAAACTGTTGGCACTATATAAATCCTGTATAATAAAAGACTACATTGTAATGTTCTGTAACTTCACATTCAACTTTAAGACATCCCCCAAGCAAGGGGTTCATATATTTAAAGTGATATTAAAGTATTGGGTTTTTTTGTTTAAAAATAACAAACATGTTATACTTACCTGCTTCTGTGCAGTGGTTTTGCACAAAGCTGCCCAGATCCTCCTCTACTCGGGTCCCTCGCCGGCGCTCCTGGACCTTCCCTCCTGCCAAGTGCCCCCCACAGCCTGCAGCTTGTATGGGGGCACCCTAGCTGAGCCGCTGCCCTGTGTGTCTATTCTGACATTTAGCTGTGGCTCGGCCCCACCCCCTTTCTCTCCTCATTGGCTCAATGACTTTGACAGCAGCAGGAGCCAATGGCGCCCACTGCTGTCTTAGCCAATGAGGGAGAGTCCTGGACGGCTGAGACTCTCGTGCAACATTGCTGGATCATGATGGATGGGGCTCAGGTAAGTATTAGGGGGCTGCTGCGCACAATAGGTTTATTATCCTAATGCATAGAATGCATTAGGATAAAAAACCTTCTGCCTTTAGAACCACTTGAAAGGATTTATGTGTTTTTAATGTTGCCTCTTTAAGTCACCAAATATTTGCCACCTATCCATATCCATGTTAGTGCCCAACTATCCATATAAATATGCAGTATATATATATATATATTGTATATACACACCTTCCATTATAAATGATCAGAAGTCTTATGTGCTAGGGACACTTTGCAGAGAAGGAAATTGCATCTTCTGAGGTTTATCCTGAAATTGCACTTCATCTAGGCACCATGATGCCCAAAGGCTCAGCAAGCAGCAACCCTCCTCCCCCCTCCAAAATCCCACTCATCAAGTGCAGCATCACTTGGAATATATTAAGAATGTTGCAATTACAAAAGATGTGTGATGCCATTATTTCCAAGTTGAAATTAGATGATTATACTAATTAGGTGATGGCAGGTGGTATGGGATGACTTTCACAGTCCTCTGTGATATGCAGATAAATGTATGTACTATGTTTTAGGCACTTGGAATTAGTAACAACTGACTTAAGCAGAATTGATTCCTAAGGTGCAAGAAAAGAAATTACTTTGATTTAACACTTCTTTAGCACATCAAAAAGGCGAAGACAGATTCCATTCTGGACAGACCCAACAACGTTAATTATGATCTCTCTTTGAATGTTGTTACAAAAGTTTTATGATAATAATGTTATGAAATGACTACAACATTAAAGCATCTCCGATATAGAATGAGCTTAGGAAATAGCAGGATGTCATTAGCAATATATTCTAGCATATTTATTCAGTAATAAAAGCAGCATTATAATGGAAACCAACTAAGCCCAAGTATTGCTTAGCCATTGTTTTGGTCACTCAATTATTTGGTAGATCACAATATTTTTTTTTACTTAAATATAATCACCGACATTTAAGGGTGAGGAGAAGGGTTATTTAAATGTGAACAGAAATATACAATTTCTGTGAGAATTAAAGAAATTAGTCACACTGACCAGTAGTGTCATTTTGATAAAGTTCAAATGACACATACGTTTACCTTGCATTATCTTGTAAACAATATGTTGTCATAAAGGAATTTATCTAAATAAAGCTGGACATAGATGGTTCAAAATTTGGCTAGTTCAGCCAGGACTGGTCCTGTTCAAACTTGCTGGAAATCTTTATTTCGATCAGTGTTGCAGTCAATAGGCTGCGGCATTAATCAGTGTATTCTGACAGTGGAGGAGTTCAGCTGTCAGAATACAATGACACAGTGAGGAGGATTCCACCATCTGTATTGATTGCGTGGATGGGGGAATCAGTTTCGTTTTTTTTTGGTTCAGCCCTCTGGCTAAATGTAAAAAAAACCCGAGCCATGTATGGCCAGCTTTAGTTCTATGTTTACATTACAAGTGATATTAAAGGTTTGGTGTTTTTGTTTTTTAAAACAAACTTGTTATAATTACCCACTCTGTGTTATGGTTTTGCACAAAGCAACCCGATCCTCCTCTTCTCCAGCACTGCTGGCTCCTCCCACTTGACTAGTGCCCCAATAGCAAGCCATTTGCTATGGGGGCACTGGTGCATGCTCACTCTCGAGCCATGCTCTATGCATCCATAAGACACATAGAGCCGTGACTCGGCATTGCCCCCCCTCATTTGCTGTAATTGACAGCAGTGGGAGCCAAAGTTTCTCGCTGCTGTGTGTTAGCCAACGAGGAGAGGGAGACCCGGGACACCAGATGCTCCTGCGCACATCACTGGTTCAACAGGGGCTCAGGTGAGTTCTAGGGCGGCTATGGGGGGAGCAGCACACAGATTACCTTCATACAAAGAATGCATGTTGGTAAAAACCTTCAGCCTTTACAACCACTTTAAGTAATGTCCCTGAATGTTTATAGAATTCAATTGGCAAAGAGGACAGTGGACTAGGTTTTGTTCAATCTTAGCTATCTTGACACAGACTGCACATTACAGGCAAGGGGAAAGTAATGTAAACACAGCAACGTTGCAGTGCAGTTCACACAGGTTCCCCTTAGGAAAGGCATCTTTTTTTTTTCTTTACTTATAATGATATAATGATCTGACCACAAGAAATAAGGGGACTTTTATGATAATCTTTAAGGGCCCTGAATTAGCCATAAAATCTCCTTAACATATTAATATATAAAGCATTCCCAGACTTGATCATTACAATCAATTATACAAATATCTTACAAAGCTCCTTTAACCACTTCAGCCCAGGAAGATTTTCCCCCTAATGACCAGGCCATTCTTTGTGATTCGGCACTGCGCCGGTTTAACTGACAATTGTGCGGTCGTGCGACGTTGTACCCAAACGAAATTGACGTCCTTTTTTTCCCACAAATAGAGCTTTCTTTTGGTGGTATTTGATCACCTCTGCATCACTTCTGATCACCGCTATAAACAAAAAAATGTGACAATTTTGAAAAAAAAAGAAAACAATAATTTTTACTTTTTGCTACAGTACATGCCCAAAAAAATTTATTCATCAGTTTTGGCCCATATATATTCTTCTACATATTTGTGGTTAAAAAAAAAAAAATCGTAATAGGCGTATATTGATTGGTTTGTGCAAAAGTTGCTGCGTTTACAGACCATGAGAATGCATTTATGGCATTTTTACTATTTTATTTTAACTAGTAATGGCGGCAATCTGCGATTTTTATCAGGACTGTGATATTGCAGTGGATATATATCGGACATTTTTGACACTTTTTTGGGATCATTGACACTTATACAGCGATAAGATCTAAAAAAAAGCCACTGATTACTGTATAAATGTCACTGGCAGGGAAGGGGTTAACTGCAGGGGGCAATCAAGAGGTTAAGTGTACTCCCTATGTGTGTTCTAACTGTATTGGGGCTGGGTTGGCAGGGGCATGACAGATCTAATTGATCCTGATCACAGGGATCATTAGATCTCTGTCATGTCGCCTGTCAGAACTGGGAACCGCCGCATTTACATTGGCTTTTCCCCGTTCTTCTTGTGTAGTAGGCAATCGCGGGTCGCTAGCGGACATTGAATCCGCCCGACTCGCAGACACACTGAGGGAGCGGGCGGCGGGCACCAGAGCACGCCACCAGTGGTGTGCGCTCGCCCCTAGCCACGCCTGTGCAAACTGCCGTTTATAAATGTCAATTTGTGTTACGCTGCCACTCTGCAGCAGTAAATGTAAGTGAGCCACAATCGGTTAAATATAATCCAAACCTTGTATTCGCTTTTTCAAAGGCTATATCTACAGTGTATGACTATTGGATAATGGAGGTCTTCTATTTTAGAGGTACATTTATAGCATAAATCAAAACCTGGTTTACCTGTTTTAGCACTGCTTTGCATTGTAATGATTTTGGTGTTTCCCTAGTACTAGACATAGATAACAAAAAATATTTCTGAAATTCTGTTCTTTTTTTTTTTGGTACTACAGAAGTAAACCTTCTTCACCTGGTTTTTCATCAAAGCCCCGGAGATTCCATCAACAAAATCAATGTATGCATGTTCAGAGCAGTTTTCTGGGTTTTGTAAGACAAATCTTTCAAATGTGAGCTAGTTTAATGCTATTGAGCTGTGTTTCGATCTGACAGAGTGAGTGAATAGCAAGGAAACAGTTCGCTTACCACTGCTCACACTCTAGGAGTCTGGAATCAGGTACAGTTCTGTACAAACACAGCTGTGTCATTTAACAGCAACCGCTAATGCTACCTAGACTAAATCCGACACCCAACGGTGGGCTGTTTAAACAAACAAATATTAAAAGAGCTTAAAAATTCAAGAAATGCCATTAGCTAATTTTATTTTCTTTTCAAGAGGTGTGCATGCATACAAATCACTGTTGTGCTACTGGTCCATGGCATACACATTTAAA
>BLSH010135702.1:656426-673921 GCA_018402905.1 Glandirana rugosa
ACAAAGGATTTGTAAAAGAGACAACGATTACTGACCATCAAAAGGTAAATTCGGTACATGTGTTCTACTCTTATAGCCTGCTTACTAACAGGTTAAAAAAAAAACCTACGGAGTATCGTTTTACTTCTCCGATGAGTTTAATACTTTTAAGAGGATACTGTCTTATGTTGAAGCCTTCACTACAGTACACAACTTAACATAACATTATATAAGAAAATAAAGGCTCGTATCCATCGAGAACGAGAACGCTAAAAAAAGCCTGTTTTTGACATGATTAATTTACTTTTCACCTGCGACACAAGTCAACTGTTCGGACGACAAAAACTGAAGGTACAGACTAGAAAATTTTTATTACGCGTGAACACAGCGTCCACTTTTCATTTAATTAGTACAGTTTTTGTCCGAAAAAAATCGCAAGAGCAAGAGCTACCTATGCTCGGAAATAAAAGAATATATTACAATACAATTCAACACATGACATCACTTCCGAAGTTGTATTCTGTCATAGGAGAATTTTCATAATTTGAGTAGCCTCTTCATTTTGCTATGAGGCATCCAAAAAAAAAATTGGACAATCATTCGTCCGATATTCTCATCTTGTGTACATGGCTTAAATGGAAAACTACCAGTCATTAGCAACAGAGAAAATGTTTAGGAAACAAAAGACAAAAAAGCTATTAGAAATCCCTAGGGGTTGGTTTACACTTCTTGCATAGTAAAATGCGCTTTTTACTGTGCAGGAAGCATAGACTCTGGCCAGTGGTGCCTTGCGCTTTTAAAATGCAGAGCACTGTTTACTTTTTTTTTTAACTTTATTGAAATGTCTCAGTATGGCATTTCATTAACTTCTATGCAGTGCAGCTCAGCTGAAGTATGTAGAAACACAGGAAAAAACATAGCTCTGGGTGAACTGCAGTGCAGAATGAAAAAATGCTGATGTGTTGTAGATTTCTACACTGCACTGCAGCTCACCCAGCTGCGTTCAAGTGTGAACAAGGGATGATCCTAATATTCATTTTGTACTATTCCAGCCCTGTTAGTTCACACCACAATTGTGATTATAGCAGACTGATTGTAGGTTTGGTGAACTAGCATCCTATTGTGCTTCCACCAGTTCTGTTAGTATTCAGGGCAAGGAATATGATGTTATTTGATGTCAATGGCGGGCCTGGGGTCAACTGTACAATCACTGATGGTGGATGGTACTTTAAATAATGTTTGGTTTATATCACAAATTGTCACATGCCTGATGAAAGGGTCCTGCGCGGCTCCGAAACGTCGCTCTTTGCTGTAAGTATGTGATCGGTGAATAAAGCTTTGGACTCATCTGGAGATCCTGGTTTGCTGGTGACACTACTTGCTCAAGTGTGAACAGGGCACATAAAAAACAACAGTCATCACACCAATGTGCGCAAACGCATTGCTCCAACAACATGCTAACACAGCTCAATAGTATGAAAAGGCCTAAAAGTGGAAGTAAAGCTGAAAATACTCACCTCTGCACCTCTGGTCTGACATCTGAGAGGCCCTTCGCTCTTGCTGACACCATATTTTGACCAGAAGGCATAGGATGTTGAAACTCCTGTGAATATGCTCGTGAGTTCATTTATCCTGGTACCCAGTCATATGGTGAATGTACCTTGAAGTGCATGCATACATTGTACAGAAGACTGCAAATAGGCAGGTGAGTTTATTTTTTTTGCAGAAGAGAAATAGCGCGTCTTCCCTTGCAATAAATAGCCTGCCTATTCTCAGTTTGTTGTTTTGTGCCTTTAGTACCGCTTGAAGTGAAAAATGAAAATCCACGATTGCCTCAGAGAACTCCAAAATTCATGTGTCTATCAAATGAGCGGTAGCTGACAGTTGTAAAGCAGAAACGGAATAGATCATGTGATCTTTCATGTGTTCCTTGTTGCTAAAAGAAAAAAAAAGTGAACCCAGCCTCTAACTAAAACCACATTCATTCATTAAACTAGTTCTACACTAATCATACTGTTTTTAATAAATGCTGACAATGGTTGCAAAGGATATGCAAGAATATGCACAAATGAAAAAAAACAGTCATTCTAATAATCTAGCACATATGAACAATGAACAAGAACACCTGAACAAAATGGTGCCCATAAACAGTGTATTTTATTTAAGAATCTGAATAGAAACCTTACATGTTGGAAAAGAGTTGATTATCAGCTTTTATTCATGGTTAATGGTGACATCTTAATAAAACAATACAGTTGTATTTGTGTATATGCTTTCCATGTGGCAAATGGAACCCATTATTCCAAATGTTTTATGTTAGTCTTCTATTGTTAGCCTGATGTTCTCTTGTGTGATTTCACTACTGCACGTAACCACAAACATATACCACTAATTGCAATGTCTTTTGATGTACCGTCAATGCTTTGCTAGATGGTTTGTGTATGTGTATAAACACACATATTGCACATAATTATCTCAAATTACATTGTAATACTTGATTGTGCTGCGCAAATTAAAGGACTGTGATAAAAACTAGTTAAAATGAAATGCCTTTCATTTTGTTTAGCAGGAGAACAAGAGGTTTTTAAGCCAAAAGGGAGATTACTGAGGCACTTGGCACTAATGCTTGCAGTAGGCCTTTATTGGCTGTCATAAACTGAATGATACATTGTGCAGTGATGACTTATAGTCTGCAAGTGCTGAAGCAAAATGGAAAACAAAGAGGGTAATTCAATATGCTCTGAAATGGACAATCACCAAAAACTCGCATTTAGGTCAAGGTGAATTTTTCCTATGTGATCAACCATCTTGAGACACACGGCCTTAGCCCCACAGAGTCCTTTTAATTGACAACTTTAAATATCTCTTATTAAACAAGGAATGCTCATTAAAAATCAAAAGAATAAAAAGAGCTCTAGAGGGCTGAATATCTCACCGTATTATACTTTGTGTTTTTAATTCTCTGAGGAATAATCTTATTTTCTCTCATAAATTGTCGGATTATGAGCAGCCACCGTCCACAGACTGATTATGCAGCTGCAGTAGTTACTTCACTGTACCTTCCTCCTTGTTTCAGCAGGAGTTTTGAAATTGCTATTTTCTGGTCAATTTTGGCAATTAGTTTAAAACATTCATGCATGTTAATGGCACATAAGAGGTCTTTTGCCCCCTTTTTCCGGAACATTTGAAATAAGATGTTTTACATTTAAAAAGATAAAAGAATGTTTTCCAAATGACAATTGCTGGTTGGCCATCGATTTTGAGCTTTAATCTCATAGCCTGCTCAAATTCCCCATTATGTCTCGTAGGGGCTTAAAGGGATAGAGGCCGAGCTATGGCCTTCAACAAAAGTGGAGGGGGGTTTAGAGCATTAGAAAACACAGCTGTTGCTCACAAGCTGAAAATGTTCAAATAACTCAGAGCCTTGTTTTTTTGTTGAACCTAATGAAAAACTTAAAGTGTTTTGCATGCTTTATATAAACAGTGCACTTAAGTTTTATAATCTAGTACATCTTATTAAGCGTGAAGTCTGCAGATCCCTAAATTATTCATAACATGATCCAGACTGATTAAGATTGGCTTGTTAAGGAGCACAAGAAGCAATTAAACTGACAAGGCAGTGTGGCCTTGATGTATACATTTATTATCACAAGAATACCCAAAGTGAATGCCCTTATTAAGCAATGAATTTCACCTCACTGGCCTCCTACCACTGCTGCCATAGGCAGAGAAAGCAAGGAACAACATGTCAAAAGCTAACTCTGAGGAAATGCCTATTTTCAAGTGAAACCGATTTTGTAATGAACCTTTCAGTTCACTCCTGAGGTAATAAATCCTGACTGGTGCATTAATTACTTGATAACATCCCATCAAAATGCAAATGCAGCACTTGACCCACAGGAATGGCTCACTAGCTGTTAACTCTTCAGGGTATACATAAATTTTCTGTTTTCTTTCATCAAGCCAGGCATTCATTTCCATATTGGGTGCATGTCGGTTCTGCCACCCGGTGCCATTCGGTGGCCTGATGCTTTTCATTTGTGGAAATCTGTCAGGAAGAGCTTTAGCCTAACTGCAGTGTTCTGCATCTGTACAAATTCTGTACGCACTCTTCTCTGGATGATTGCACCATGTCAAATGTAATCTACCTTTGACATCTCCTCTGCAAAAAAAAAAAAAAAAAAGGTTCTTCTCTGGCTACTGATGATAAATTCCAACGTGTGTAGTGAACCGATTTTAAAACAAATAATTTAATTAACCTTAAAAAAATTTGGCCCATAAAAACACTGAGAAAATTATAGTTTAAAGTGGAATTTCCATTAGCCAAAAACAAACACTATGGTATTCCTTAATCTCCATCAGTAAAAACGTTTAGTTTTGAAATCAAGCTAAATATCTTGATGACTTGAAACAACTTCTGTAGCCTAAGCATGATCTCACTGGACCTAGCAGATGAAGGTGGAGGCACTAGATAATGGAGCCACATAAAGTAATTTGTGATGTTAGAGCACCTGCACTTCAAATTCCAACACCATTTGCACAGAACCACGTTTGAGGGGGTCTATGCATGTTCTTTTGGATGGTGTAGTGGGTGGACAGTAATAGCTTTATATTCCCCTTACATCACTCAATCACACATACAGAACTAAACCCATGCACTGCCATGGTGCTGCACATGTGACCAGCTATGACACCAACAATTTGATGACTTGACAGCTCGGTTAAAGGCATATACAACTGTGACATATATCATTCAAGAAATTTCATGAATATACCTGTTTTGGGAAACAGTTAAATAAGTGGGTTTAGTTCCCCCATTTAAGAGAGTGCCCAGAACACAAAGTTATTTTGCAGTCTTGCAGAAGGTGGGTCTGGGACTACCAGGCTATGGAATGGAGTTGGGCTTTGATTTGATTAGTGTCTGTAAACAGGATGGTTATAATGTGTTATGTTATTTTATTGGCCAAGTCTGGCTGATAAGAAAACAGACAACACACTTATATGAAGATGATTATTGCCAGAATGGAAACTAAAGTATAGTGTTCTTTAGACTCGAAAGTCTTCTTTAGGACTCGAACACCAGCAAGAATAATAGAACCTGATGACCATGACTTATGTCTAGTAGTGGGTGGGCACCATTCGACTTAAAGTGTATGTTAGGCCAAAAACCTTCTCTCTAGTTTTGGATACAGTGGGAAAAACCTTCTCTCTAGTTTTGGATACAGTGGGAAAGCATTAGAATGTTCAGATTTTGCTGCTATCCAGAACCCCATTAGAGATATTTATTTAAATTCCTGTCCAGCTAAAAAAACTGACAGGGTTTCCAGCCTCCACCCACTCTACTAAAGAAAAACATTTTTATCTGTGCCCGTTTTGCTGTTGGAGAGTTCTCCTCACTTCCTGTGTAGTAAAATGTTGTCAGCAGGACAAGTTAGGGTAAATCCCTATAACAAAGCTCCAGATAGCAAACAGGATTTGTAATCCCTCCCCATTCTATTAAAAACATAGAAAAATATTTTTTACTCAACATACATTTTAAGCACCAAAAGGTCCAAAGTGTTAACATACAGTTCAACCATGTTGCAAGCTGGCAGTATGTTGGCATACAGGGGTCTCCTCACTTTGCATAGCTGCTACATTTGGTAAGTGTTGTTGCAACAGTGTAACTCACCAACCTCTGTGCCAACCTACTGACAACTAATATGCTCTAAAGTGGCATTAAGTGGCTCCATCTGATCACAGTGATGTTGGTGTTCAGAAAACGTATGTTCAGAAAATGTATGACAATTACTGAATTTAATTAAGCTGCATAATAAAACAGATCCTACACGGCTGATTACAGTCATTTTAAAAAAATATCTTTAACTTTAAATAAGAAAAATAAAAACTTTATTTAAGTTTTCTTATGGGTAATAGGTCCTGAAAACTATATATGTATCATATGCTACGAAAATAACAGACCAATTTTTCTATAGAATGGATTTGCTATATCTGACAGCTAGCAGCCCTAACACCTAGCTCCATGTAATGCTTAGCAACAGGCATATTGTTTTATTTTGTGCATGAATGTTTTTCACTTGGGCCCCCCACGTATGTTTTGATGGTAATGTGCAAAAAAAGAAAAAGTTTCATATCTTCCACCTGGGTCAAACTTGGCTTTTCTTGTTACACGTCTTTAAGGCTTAGTGAAAAATTCTTAATTCTGGCTGCTAGGCAACAGTGCAGGTGAGAAAATATACTGCTAGACCCACTCCATTTTTGATCACACACTGGTCTAGTGCCTTCAGAAATGGACTGCGCCAAACATGCACTGATAATTCCCTGCTATATTTTTCTAGAGGCGAGGTCAGGGGAAAATTAATTGATGCTGAAAATAATGACAAGAGAAGACTTACCACTGAGACTTGGTGTGACTGGCATGTGATAATGTTAGCAAGAATCTCAGCATGTGACTGGACAGTGTGATGAAAAATATACTTCATGTGAGGAAAAAACAAGTTACAAAACTTAATTAGTTTTTGACACTTCTTCATAAGTTATTATCTTTTCATTTGGAAGATAGCCTTGGGACATCAATACAACAGAAAAAAGTGACATTCTTATTGTAGTTTTAAAAGAAAAGATGGCTTTATATTGCATTATTTCTGCTTTTAACACCACTTTTTTTTTTTTAAATAAACCAAATGACCGGGGTAGCCTGAGGTGCGGCAGGCAGTGATAAAAGCCTAATGTAAATTCATCCACTGAACATATAATCTGCTGCTGGTTGATATAATTATTCTGTTACAAATGATTATGCTGCTGCGTTTCAAAATAAAATCTAAGGATTCATAAAAAAAATTGAGAAAAGGTGGTCCCCACGATAGATGTGATAAAGTGAAATGATGGTACCTGCAGCAATATGGCTGCTTGTGCTGCCAATGTCTTTTTTTTTATCCAAGCTTTATACCTAGAAGTAATTCACACTGATTACTAAATAACCCTCGTGAGTTGCTTTGTCTTTTGAATTTTAAAAAACACACTTGCCCTGAGCAATGAATTTCATAAACCAGCAGCCCTCATGCTTGATGAATCATTCTTGCTTTATGCAGTGCTGTGTGTGATCGAGGACTGAGATAAAATATTCTATCCACCAGTTCTTCAGTACAATTCATCATCAGCAGCTCACTAGCCCAGTGATAATACCCGGCTTGCAGATTGTAATGATCAGATTCTGTTTTTTTATTTCAAACAGGAGCGATACAAATACCGGGGGTTTTTAATTTACATACATTAGTAAGGTTCAAATGTGGCAATAGCTACAAGCAAATTTGCTTGCAAAGCTGAATCCTCTGCTTGCATAATGGCTTCCCTTCAGCAATTACGCACCAGTGAAGTACCCAGATAAAATGAAAACAATAAGGGCAAGAAAATCGTAGAACAGGCACCACAGTGTGGCCCTGGATAATTACTGAGCCACACTGAAGGTCATGCTTATATCTGTTTTAGTAATGATTTCATGTCCCCTATTCTCTATTGAATTCCTTCTTTTATTTGGCTTCCCTATCCCTATTCTTTTTTTAGGTTTTTATATATATATATATATATATATATATATATATATATATATATATATATAAGAATAGGATAAGAGCAGCTATATATATATATATGTATTTTTTTAAGAAGCTGTTGTTCAAACACAAAGGTAATACATTTTAAGTACATTTCTTTAGTGATAATAGTTAAATGGACATCCAGGCGGTGGCATTTAAATGGACCAAGAGCATGGAAATATCTGCAAATTGCAGCAGTCTGAGCATTTAGTAAAAGCAACTGGCTTATAATAAAATACCTCTTCCAGCTACATCACTTTGATACTGACCGCAGTATTGAGCCTGAATTCCCTGCAGCATCATTACTGGACATTTTCTGCCACCTTTCTAAATCTGAAAAGCTTCCTACATTTAGTGAAGATTAGGTAATGCTACAAGCAATCAATAAAGGCTATCAATTCCATACTATGTTCACAGGAACAAGGTGATTTGAGCAACTGGAAGGAATGGGAGCATAGGCCGAAAACCCTGAACTCTTTCATTGTCAATCTAGGTCCCTGGTAGGGTTATATTCTATCTTTAATTAGCAGCTGGACCTTAACCCTTTCTTGAAGGGGAAAAGGAAAGAAGAATGCACAGACAATGCTAGCAAAAGGCTGGCTCTACTGTTTATTTGGTCAAAGGCCCTGTTGAAAAGGTTACTTACAAGAATGATGTCATGTCAATGATACCAGTGGTCAAAACAGGGGTTAAGGTGTCAGCCATTGCAACAAGGCCCTAACAGCCTTACTGTTGGTGGCTAAGGCTTGTTTAACATGTTTAAAGTATAACTCTAGTGAACTAAATGGACTTTTGTCTTTTTTCAACCTGACTAACTATGCCAAACAACTAAACACACAATTGAAAAAATATATAAGGTATCTGCTTTACCTGCCAAACAATTTGTCGTTCTGTTGATCCACTTCCACAATTCACAAAATACAATGACCTCTTCAACAGTACATAGCCAGACTGATGACACCTCTATTCACTACTTTAGTTTTGTGGCTTCCTGTGTCACCTTCCTGCTCAATGATCTATGAAAGAGCATCCTTGCAATGCTAAGGTCCTCCCTGGGCTCTCTTCCACTCAAAAGCTGCCTAAACATCTCCCTTGCTGAAAACATTAGATGTACAGCATGGCGCAAAGGAAAAAACAAATTCTAATTCACTACCATTGCATAAACTCCCATTCTGGGACTTCTGAAATATAATATAAACATAAACTATGGACAGTTATGTTGGCAGTATTTTAAAATACATGTAATCATTTTGAATGATGACTGAATGAAATATTGTTCTTTCATATTTGCCTTGAATTAAGCTGTAGGAGTTGTATTGCTATGGTGCTTTCAGCTCGGCATATGTGTATTCTCTATTTTTTTCTACAGAAATACAAGAGGGAGGGTTCTGTAGGGCCCAAGAGACAAATGCCATTGGCTATAGTTCCTGATATTTAAAATGGACCTGTCAGGCAACATTGAGAAATCTACCTTTAATACTGTAGCATGCATTTCTACCCAACGAAGCAGAGTTCTCAAGAGAACTCCTATGTGAGCATTCCATAGAGAACTATAGATATATTTTAGAAAAGAGCGGATATAGATATATTTTCCCCATGGCAACGAGGACCATTTAAATGTTTTTGTCTGGACACAATGGATAGTTCAACAACCTGTACAGGTACAATGGGTATGATGAGTAATAAATTAAGTTGATGATTTCATCTTCCTGCCCTGTCTTGAATGTTCCTCTGCCAGAAAGGTAGCTACAATCATACAATCTAATTACATTTAATACAGATGTAATTTGGCAATAGTTGATTCTCTACGTTTACAAAGTGACAGCCCAGGTTATTATTTTTGTGTTCACCAAAATAATCCTTACGGATGACCATGCTGCCTTATTTATCTTTCTGTCTTTCTAATAATTTGAAGTTTGTTGGCAAAAATGTTCCCGTTTGTACAATGTGAACAGAGATCCGGGAAGGGTTAGGATGAGAAAGATAATTCTCATTGCTGTTGTGTGGCTATTACACAGTCTTGCCAGCCTGGACAAGTTATTAGGTCAGATACTAACTTCCTAAGTAGAAAAATGATGTGTCCGCCTTTGTCCTTTCTACAGTAATGGCTGGAGTCAGTACTAATTAAGGCCCTGAGGCAGTGTGGTGCGAGAGAGGTCAGAGACTTCTTTTTGACACCTAAACAGCGCTGAGCTCAATGGAAGTGCCCCTAATCCGAAATGATGTGCTGTGGAGTTGCCCTTTCAGCTTTGCTGTGTATTTAAAGGGAAATGACAGTTAATGACAGGGGTGTCAAAAAGGAGCAGATGGAGAGGCTAAGGATAAGGTACTTCTATGGTAAAAAAAAAAAAAAAATACCTTCAATTAGTTGATACAGAATAACTCCTTCATCTCCTTTTCTTTTTCACTAAATACAGCCATGTATACAAATAATGCAGCAGCAGATACATATATCAATATAAAACCGAAAATGGACATAGGACTCTGGGGAATGTATGGCAACAAATATAAAAGATGCAGTAGGTTTTTAACAAAATGGGAATTACCCTGATTCTGTCACAAGCAACATCTAAAATTCTCCAAAAATACACTGGGTCAGAGCCAAGGAAAATGTAAGCTAAATGTTATTGAAAATGTTCAATAGTGTTTTACTTAATGGTTAATCAAGGAACGAAAAGTGCCCTTGTGACGTTAGACTTATATGACATACTTTTTATATATATATATATTTATGGGTTATGGTTGCAAACACATTGGTTGTGTTGAAAGTACACCTAGTTCACCCACATTAGAGCAGAGCTATGCCAACAATAGGAAATACGATAAGTAACTATGCTATATTGTCAGAAAAAAGTGATTTATTTCCTCAGTTGATTTATTCCTGCCATATTTCTTCAAAGGTGCAATGTTTGGCAAAATTGTAATCAAAATTCTACACGGCGTAGCAGTCCCCTAAAGGATGAGATTGTTACTTTCACGTGTATTTGATGATCCACATAAAATTATAAACCATTTCTACAGAGAAATATCTGAGATTTTATCTAACAGGGAGTAAAATGTAGCAGTAATTAATCTTTCAGTCGGTTGCTTTTTCCTCCCTTCAGGCATGGAACTTGGGAAACAAAAGCAATATTTAAAACAAAACCAGAGATTTATTGTCAGTAAGTCATAATAGGCACCTGCACCACTTACTAATTACTACAAAACCATAAGGTCTTTTGGCGCTGTGCCATCGCAGTTCCCTCCCTCCTCACATCTTTTTTCAATGACACACCTGCAAGGTTATAATTGCTATTTATCTCAGGAATACTTATCTTTGGATACATGTTTTGTAGCAGTAATGAAATCCAGTCAACAGCTAGCTAGTTTTACTTCACTAAAGACAAATGTTATCCAAAGCTAAAAAATTCTGTGCTAAGTAGGTTGTTGAGTTGTTGAGCACATGGTATATTTCTGCTTATCTCAGAACTTTCTTTGATGCTTTTTTCCATCGGTGCAAGTCCAGCAGCACCGGTTCCTCAATTCTGCTTCTGTTCTGTATAAGGTCGCTAAGTGCTTTCTGAACTGAGAAATCATGGAGTGGGGGAGCGGCACCTGTATTATGAAATAATGGAGGCGTTTGAGAAATACAGTGTGTAGTCCCATATGATACCAATATGGAAGGAAGAGAGCAGGTAAGTAAAAGCACTGCAATAATCGACTCATCATGACTACCATGTGCTAGAAATATATTAACTTGTATTGCTCAAGAAATCTTAGTGTAAGCACTAAATCAAACATGGACTGCAGCGTCCATCCGCACTGACACTGCATCCATCGATCACTTCAATAATAACCTTGGGCTAGCGTTCATTTGCTTAGGAGATCCTTAATCCTCAGTTAGCACAGATATGGCTGCATGAGTTAGGCCCCCTTCACATGGGCTGTCCAATCAGGTCTGCCTGTCAGTTTTTCATGCTGACCTGATCGGACCTTGCAGTCTCCTCTATGGAGTGGCGGATGTCAGTGGACACATGTCCGCTGGAACCCGCCGCTATCAGAACTGATCCTGCCCGCAAAAAAACAGACGGATGGTGGTCCTATTTTCCATCCCTCTGGTGGATCGGATTGGAGAGGATCAGATGGAAACGGACAGGCGGTCCGTTCCCATCCGATTTCCCCATTACAGTGTAAATAACAATTCCAGCAGAGCTCAATGCTCCAATGGAAGGTAGAGAAGCCAATCCAACTCCTTGTCATATACACTAAAAATTTAGAACAAGAAAAAGCAGCTTTAACCCCTACACACTCCTCCTAGCATCTCTTTAAAAGGTTCTGAACTCCCCTGGGGTGAGAAGGATCAGTGATCATGTGACCATTGTGATTGGCTGTCACTGTGGTTACATGATCAGGAGCCAGTCCCACTGGCCATCGATAGTGAGGACCAAGAGCTAGTCTTTGACAGCTCAGTCTCTGTGCTGAGAGCATGCAGTGAATGCTCTCTCAGCACAGGAGCGGCCTCCCAGCGACACATACCTGTGGCGTGTGGGCTTTAAAGCACATCCTTTTGCCACCGCACATATTTGTTATGTGGGCCACAACAGGTTACACACACTTCAATGCCATTTGCTTGTCATGAAGTTCACAGGAAACCAAATATAAAAAAATAAAGAACACCAGTAAGGGGGTATACATATCAGGGATATACCCCCTTTTGTCAGAATCTATGAAATACTTCTAAACACTTCAATATGATATGCACATGTCAGTGGTGATTATCTATAATGACGTCTTAGCTGTATTCACTTTCCAGGACTATGGTTATGGTCATATGTAGTGGATCCTACTTCTGTGGATAATGATAGATAAGCACACTCTTTCCATACAACTGTGCGTGTTTTTAACCAAAAAAGTACTGCGTAAACTTTTACACCTAGTGTCCCTGTGTGCATTGCCTTGAACCATTCATACATTTATACACCTGTTACAAGTTCTGCTTGGTGTTATTTGCATTTTCAAAACTGCCTGCATGCGCATATTGAAACATAACTGCATCTATATTCTGCTGTCCCTCTTCATGCAGGCAGTTTACCTGCACTGCAGAGAAGCTTCCATCCAGATAACAATGTCTACTAGAAAAAAATAAAAATAAAGCAATATCGTATTTAATTCATGATTTTTGAGTTTCATCTATATAAGAGTTCATCTATACCTTTTAAATCCTACATGTTAATAATTTTAACCAGTAATTTAAATTGGAGCAACTTCATGGCTAATTTCACATAAAATTCCTGGATACAATGACACTCCACTCACTTTAAAGAAACCTATTAGTTTCTTCAAAATCTATTAGTTTCTGCAGCTTACCAAATTGCTTTGCAGTGGACGTGTTCTCCCCATCATGGTTTAATTTCTCTCTGAAATTACATGGACCTACAGGTTAGGTAGCTGAGGGGGCATCAGCAGGAAAATCTTTTTACAAAACAGTTTACAAAGAAACTGCAATTTCGATGCATGCTAAGCCTTATGATGAAATGTTCTTCTCTATGGGCAATATCATTGAAGTTAATAAACAAAGAAAATGTAAATTTCTTGTTTGTACAGATCTAGAATACAAAGTGTAACTACACTATATTACGTTGCTTTATCCTGTTTGCTATTTATTATTATTGGTTGAAAGATGCACTCTATGTATTGTGATGCAAATCATAGATCTTTATTACCAGAGCACCCAATCGCAGACAAGTTTTATTAGTTTGGCTAAATAAAACTTTTAAATACTAAAAATATGATTGGTTACTTTAGTTTACAGCACCTGACTTCTACTAGAAATGTTTATTTAAGATATACGGGGTGCGTAAAAAACAATCACCTCTATATTACAGCAACAGTCTGATGCTGCAGCTATCTCCAGCCAGTTCTTAGCCTGAGAACTGAGTGATCACATGACTGCTGATCACTCGTATGCCTCATACACACTAGTCGTTTTTATTTGTTCAACCCAGCAGGGCTGACCAAAAAAAACTGACAGCTCAGGAGGAGCCACTGTACTAACTATACAACATTAGTAGGGCAATCTCCCCTGCTGTTCTATTGTGTACTGACAGGGGGGTGGCCCCCCACCAGAACACTCTGGTCAGCGCTCTCAGCCTGAGATCGCTGATTGGGAGCCGATCGGCAGTCCTTTTTTGGTCATGCCCCTTCAACAGAAGCCGGCTTCTGTTGGACCTACTCCAGTACACATGGGCGGAATGTCAGCCTGTTTCTTTTGAACCTCCTGACATTTGGCCCGTGTGTACTAGGCTTTAGTTTAGAAGCTAAGACCCTGCTCACACCTAAGCATTTTTCTGCTTGTAAAACGCTCAGCTCTGAAGCTCAAAAATGCCCAACAAGCAAAAACCCATTCATTTCAATGGCCCCTGTTCACATATGAACGTTTTGTCGCCTGAAGCAAAATACCTGAAGCTCAAAAAAGTACATAAGCTTTTTTTTTTTGCCAGATTATAAGTGTTTTTGGCCCTGCAAACTTCAATAGGAACGCCTGATTTGAGCAGAAAAACGCTTGTAAAATGCCCAATTAGCATCTTTCCACCTCCAATTTCCTCTCCCTTTCCTTCCCTAGTGTTTCTATTGGCTAAATAAAACCTGAAGCTGTAAAACGCTTGTAATATACTTCTAAAACACTTTAAAAAAGCTGTTAAAATGCTGCAAAAAAACCTTTAAAAAAATGACGGTAAATAAATATGCTCAGGTGTGAATGGCGCCTTGGAGAGGTGACTGTCAGTCACCACTCTCCATTCTTCCCCTCCAGCACTCACTGGAGCACTGGGCTGGATAGGAAGTGGGCAAGGCTGGCTTTAATCTGGTCCCTGAGAGCCAGTGCCAGCTGTCAATCAGACAGCTGGGTGGATCCCAACAACATGGTCAGAATCCTTCCACAGTCTGGAGCGACTCTGTGATGTCAGCTGAGAGTGGGCTTTAGTCTGCTGTCGGCTGATTCTGGGTCACAGGAAAGCAAACGTAAGTGCACTTCTGTTTCCCAAAAGAGATCCATGGCCAAATAAGCCTTGGCCATACATCTCTTTTCGATAAACTGAGCAGGTTCATACACTGGTTATTGGGATACCTATTTGAACTGTATACCAGGATCCATAAACAATACAGACTTAAAGTGTTATAGTCTTTATATTGTATAGATACTGTAGGTATTACATATTTTGTAAACAGAGAACAAGATTTTTTGGTGAATTATTTGGCTTTGCACAACATGAAGTATGAATAGGCACATTCTAATCACATTAGGATCCCTGAGATAGTGTTGCATTAGAGGGGACTATATATCATATGTAGTACAAGCAGATAGACCTCTACATGTCACCTAAATAAAGCAGTGCTGTGCCCTCATGTGCACTGACATGACTGCAGCCTATGACTGGCTGTGATAACCTAACTGCTGCTTAAAAAAGGGTCTGCCAAAGAACATTAATACTTACCTCTACAGCAGCAGCTAGCCTTCATACCACTCTCTTTGGGAGCTTGACATGAGACATGCTTCCATCTAGGTCCTGTAGTGATATAGGAACTGGTGGAAGGTATCACAGATCACTTCAAGGAATGCAAGCATCTGACTCACCTAAAAGTATTGGATGCTGAAGATTCTGCTGGTGACCATAGGCCTTGAAAACAGAGAAGTGAGGACCCGCCAAGTAAGAACTGTTTTTTTTTTCAAGTCTAAGGTTACCACTGTAATTCTGAATACATTCAATATATAAATGGCACAGTGTAACAGCTGGGAGAAAAACTGCCCAATAAGCTATCGCTATCAGTAGACATGCTATTCTCTAGCTTCTTGCTAAGGTAAAGTAGATATCTACTAATGCTGTCCCAGAACCCATCAGTGGTCAGTGTTCCATCAATGATGCAACAATGCATTTGAAAATGAATTGCTTTCAATTATTTATGAGCTACATGACCTAAACTGAGCATTTTTATAACTTAACATGCAAACAAAGTCTTTACATCTGTGATTTATATTGTTTACACTATTTTGAGGGTTAGCTGTGAATTCAGTGGCTAATTAAACAAACCACTGCTGAGAAATGAATGAATAGCTATGCACTTAGAAAAAAATAGCTATAATTTTCAAGCTCCCATTAACTGAAACATTACTGAAATGTGGTAATCTTGGTACCTATTGTTTTTATGGTTTAAAGGTTAATACAGTAATGTTCTAGATGCATAGCCTAGATGTCCTCTGAATAATTACAGTGCAGAGGCCTGGCTGTCATTCATGCATGGCTATTGCATTGTGAGGGAAGAAAAGGAATATGGCTGCCCGTACATTAGCACATCACCCATGGCTAGTGCAATGACAAGATAGATTAGGATGTATATTAAATCTTACACTTGGTTGCCTTTCTGTATCAAGGTAAAAATACTTGCTCCTACATACATTAGAGACTGCTATTGGAGTAACATCTACATTAATATTGACAGCATATCAACATTTTTCTAAGTCTGTAACAACCCAGAAGCAGAAGAACTTAAGATAAAAAGCCAAACATCTAGTAGATATTTCTGTTTTTAAAATAAAAGAGGATGGGATGCTGCTTTTTTTTATAAATTATCATTCCTACAGCAGCTCATCTACAGACATATTCAGCTGCTATTTGGTGATCCAATCACATTTGTCAGGCATGAATTCTAGCAGATAAGAGAAAACTGCTTGAACACAAAAGCCCACAGCAGACAAAAAAAAAATCATAAAAATGATATGCATAGACAAATGTATAGGAACCACTGCATTAACCTTTTTTGACATCCAGATATTGGAAAGATTGGAATTTCAATGGTCTGCATAAATTACAATAACACAGGTGTTCCTAACAAGCAAGCACAAAGCATGCTATTTTGTATTAAAGAATACAAACAGTCTAAAGATCAAATAGTGCAAAGAATATTTTTATCAAAATTATTAGGCATAGTTAATGAGAAAAGGGAAGCAATGGGCAGATCCCTTCCAACCAGATTTCATCCATTTTAATAGTCAGTGTGCTTTATTGTAGCCATATTAGTGCACTTGCGACAGAAAAAAAATAAGCACTGTCAGTGATCCTTTTTTATTTGCACTAGCATACAATTTTTCAGGACAAGCTTCCAGGGTATGTCCCCATCTAGTACTGCTGGGACCTTGAAGAAGGGGACATACCCCAAAAGTTTGTCCTGAAAAATTGTATGTTAGTCCAAATAAAAAGAATCACGGACAGTACTCAATAGTCAGTGTGATGGTTTTGATTGGTTTTTGGGGTTTACTTTGCTGTGCACATTTGCTTTACTATGTAAAGTGAAACACATTTTACAAATTATTACTATTTAGTCTGCAGTCATTTAGTAGTGATCGTTAGTTCCGTGTATTTGTCAATAAATTGTGCTTTCTGCTTTTTACTTTCAAAGTGATAGCTTGCCATTACATATTATAATATTCTTTGTTGCCTACATTAAGCTAAAGTTACCATTAAGGCTTTCAAGGTCCCCTCACTTCTTGTACAGATATACATATTCCAGGAATTAAAAGGCCTTATTTCTCCATCCATGGTTCACAGATAAATGATTGGAGGTGGGAAATTGGAGTAGAGAGAGTAGGGGAGCAATCAATAAGGCAAAAAAAAACTTTTAAAAATAGTGTCCATTAGAGCCTGTTATTGGCCTAAAGCTGATATGTAAATGGTTATCATTGCAATCTTAGTAATTAGGCCATGGTTGGAAGCATCCCAAAGCCTTATCACTCAGCAGAAACAAAAGAGAAGCATGGCTTTGCAAAGTTCCCCGGCTTTCAGATGCATCAGTCAGCCACATTACAAGTACTGTTCATCTCAGGAGTCAGACAAGCTTTTGTTTTAGGCTTGGTACAGACAAAAGGCTGTCTCTCCTCCATGTCTTAGA
>BLSH010135702.1:680756-688256 GCA_018402905.1 Glandirana rugosa
GGTTGGGGGTGTAGAGATTCAGGACTCCGTTGTATCCTCGAACGATTTCTTTGGTGTCACACGTCACCCCCTGGTCTGTAGATTATGTAGGTCTTCACACCCGACAACGAGACGTTCTCTCGTTTCTTATGTCCTTGTCCGACCCCCCGTCCAGAAAAAGACCACCACGAAACGATGTATAAAAATTCAATCGCTGTCTCATCCAAATTACGTTTAATATTTACTCCGGTGATTTCAGTTGCAGGGTGGTCTTCGAAGTAGTGATGAGTCGGACAAGAGACGATAAATGGTTGGCGGAAGGTCTTGTAACATCCAGAATGATATTTAGATGACTCGTGGGTCGATAAAACAAATCGTTTTATAATTTATATGGACACTCTGGGAAACACGTGGTATTCATATTTCGACCACTAAAAATTAGTGAATCATTTCATAGAAAAGGCGAGCAACAGCCCACACTTCTGGATGTATTAGATGTCTGGTCCCCCACTGCACACTGTGGTTTCTTTAGCAAGCTCCTATGTTGCCTCAGGACTTAGAGATGTGGGGGTTGGTGGAAACACCCACAGAGCACAGTGGTTGATGCAGGTACCTGACACTCTCGAAAGTGAAGTGTCAGATGTAAAAATTCCATAGATGGCTGTCACTCAGAACAGAACAAATATTAAAAAGGTAAGAATAACAGGCTGCAGGACAGGTGAGTGTGAAGACTCCTATTTTACAGGTCGTGCTTTACTATATCTTAAACTCAGTGATTTGAGTTTATGAGACAATACTAAGACCTGCATTTGAAAATGACAGATAGAGAAAGAACATTTGAACCTATTTGCTGGTTGAAGAAGGGGACAAGAAACAGTTTATTTCAATTATATTTTTACGGTCATTGTGTCTCAGCTGCAATAAGTATGTTTCACATAGGCTGACGAAATGTGAAAAAACCGTTGATTATAGTGATACACCATAAGACAAAGATGATCATTTAACCATGGGATATAAAACAAAGAAAGTTAATTAAAGACATTGTACAATGAGAAAAATCATCAATAAAAACATAATGGATTTTTGTGCTGTGCTGTTTTTAAGCTGCCTCTTGAAAGAGTTGCAGCCAGTTCTTTGACAGTTGTTTAAAAGGGAGGTTAGCAGTAGATTCACCTAATGCAACTAAAAGCTGAGGCTTTTACTATAAGGACTGGACTTGTTTGGACTGGTCAATTATTATTAAGGCCTGGCTCATATGAAAACTTTTTTTTAGCATTAGGTTAGACTATTTATCTGTTTTTTATTGCTGTCTATGTACCCGCTGGAGATATCTTCTCTCACTTCCTTCATGATCTGTGATACAGAAAATCTGCATAATCAGGACTTCAGTAGAGTTGGGCAGAATGTCTATCAGTTGCTGCATTCACTAACCCTCCTGAAACAGTTGCACACAGTGATTAACAGTTCAGATCTATGTGGTATCTGCTTACCTGAGTCCCTTTAAGCACAGTCAAAATTACTAAGCTCTGATGAGGGGGGGGGGGGGGGTTTGTACCCTTTTTTTCTGCTATGAATCAAATTTATCATTAAAACCTTGGACTCTTGGATGTTTGTTTGGTGTGCTCATTGGATTGCATGTATGTAAATTCTCAACTTTGGGTCCTGGCAGAGGTTCTATACTTTTCCCATTTTATTCAGAAGGAAAAGAAAATGTTTTTGGTAAGTTACGATTTAGAAGAATAACTGAACATACAGTATTTGTAAGAAATTTGAGTTTGTACTATGACATTTAGTTAAAGTGGTTGTAAAGGTACAAGGTTTTTTTACCTTGATGCAGTCTATACATCAAGGTAAAAAACCTTCTGTGTGCAGCAGCCCCCCCAGACTCCCCTAATACTTAGCTGAGCCCACTCTCAAACCAGCGATGTCCACAAGAGCCTTGCCTCTCTGGGGACTCACACTCCTGATTGGCTTTTGGTAGCAGCGGGAGCCATTGGCCCCCGCTACTGTCAATCACAGCCAGTTAGCCAACCAGGAGACGGAGGGTATGGGGCACAGCCAAGCCTCCGTGTGTGAATGGACGCACAGAGCCGCAGGTCAGGAGTGCGCCTGCTCAGGTGCCCCCACAGCAAGCTGCTTGCTGTGGGGGCACCCGACAGGAGGGAGGAGCCAGGAGCGCTGGTGTGAGACCCGAGAAGAGGAGGATCTGGGCTGTTCGGTGCAAAAACCATTGCACAAAGCAGGTAAGTATAACATGTTTGTTATTTTAAAAAAACAAAGCTTTAATATCGCTTTAAATATTACATGTCCCATTTATAAATTATAGGTATGCAAATGAATTCTAAGGTTTATGAAAAAAAGAATAAGGGAATCAAGTTATGAAGTACCATGAAGCATTTTCTATCCATTGCCTGCATTCACAATAATTGCCCCGCCCACAAAATGGCCTGCACTGCGCCCTACTGATCTGATAGAGCTTTAGTGTGTTGGCAGGCTGCATGGGAAACCTCAGTGTATTCTGATGTTAGATGCACTTTCCTTGGAAAGTCATTTACCTTTCTATCCACTTCCTGTGTACTTCAGTTAGTTTACTGTATAAGCTGCAGGTGTCACTGTTGCTGCTGCCTTCTGGTAAAGCTAGAGGTTATTTCTAGATAGCATTCTAATTAAAGGTAGGGAACATTAAAAAAATATAATCACCATCTTATTTGAATAACTCCTTCCCTTAGAATAATCAATGGCAGCATAGCTTAGGCTTTTACACTTTTGTACACTTCTGGGCCACAAAGTCAGCTTCTGTTTGCACTGCATTTTTTATTGCAATTCTGTGCAAAAGAAAATAACTTTCATTACTTAAGACCTAACTATAGCACCCATTACTCCTCTCAATTATATTAACTACATTTTAAAGCCCTTAGCTGTCTTGTGCCTGCTCCTAATTGCTAACTACCTTTAATTATACCCACAAAATATTTTTTTAAAAATTCATAAGATACATCCTTATCTCAATGAAAATCACTACTGAGCCTCTGCAACCTTTAGTCCCAAATGCCTTCATAATTGTTTGGCACATATCCAGAATGGAGCTTGTGAAGGCTAGATAAGAGCCAACAGCTAAAAAACAGCCTTTTTTATTTTCCATTATAATGAATAAAAACTGTTAAACTAAGGAGTGTTAGCTAGGGACTTATAAAAGATATGGGATAGGTTATTAAACCGCCGTCCTTATTACAAGAATTTTTCCTCACTGATATCATAGACCTTATTGGATGAGTTAACCTTTGTTTCTGTGTGTTTGTTATACTCCACTTGTCATTTTTTGGAACGCTGACAGTTTTTTTTTTTCTTTTTGGATGTTAATTCATTCTAGTAAATCTGCAACAATGAGTGCAGACCTCTCAGTTTAGTTTTCCCTTAAGAAAAGTTGATGTGTGTCTTTTATTTATTTATTTTTTTATATTTGTATTTTATGCCTTTTTTTGATAAGACTATTAAATCTACTAACAAAAAAGATTGAACAATGGAAATTTGGATTAGAAATTATATTAGTTGCAGCTGACAACAGAACTGTGCCTGTATTACTCTTCAAGGCAAGCGCTGGAATGCTAAAACCAGATGCATTCATAGACTGGTCTCCACTCATGTTTTATAGCCATTAGCTAAAGGCCAAGGACTGTGTGCATTCCATTGTCCATTTCTGGCTAAATAACACATGTATAACACAGGCTGATCGCTTTTTCACTATAACCTGATGTGTATGAGTTAATGGTGCACTTTCTGATCTATGCTTACCGCAGATATTTAAGCCAGATATAAAGGAATAGACAACCTACAATACATGGCATCTTACCATAAAACTAGTTATATTTGTGTGTGTTTGTATGTCTATTTATCTATGTATAATTAAACTCTCGGCATGTTTCCTGATGGGCTCTTAAAACTCACTTTGCTGGATTCTGATCCTCTTTTTTTTACTTTAACTATGGACTATGCATCCATCCACTGTTGAGAGCTGTCAATCAAAAGCAAGGTGGACCAGATGGGCAATTAGTCTCTTAGTTACCCACCAGGCTTCGCCCACTATACTACAAAACTTCTCAGGCATGAGTCCATATGTGTGATAGGAGCAGTGATCAGGAAGGGAGTGCCCAGCTGTGGTATAAAAAATGCCTGGACTGCGTTAACCGATGTCTGACCAGCCGCCGTCGTTTTACGGTGACAGGCCAACTCTCCTGCGCAAACCGCTTTCATGATACGTCGGCTGGCGCAGCTGCGGGCGGGAGTGTGTGCATGCCCGTGGGTCGGGCGGACATGATGTTCGCTGGCGACCCACGATCGCCTTCTACAGAGACAGAACGGGAATCTGTAAACAAGGAGGATTCCCGTTCTTTCAGGCGACATGACACTGATCTCCCAGTGATCGGGAACAGCCAGATCTATCATGTCCCTGCCAGCCCCCACACAGTTAGAACACGCCGAGGGAACAGTTAACCCCTTCATCGCCCCCCAGAGTTTAATCTCTTCCCTGTCAGTGACATTTATAGTAATAAATGGCTATTTTTAGCTCTGATCGCTGTATAAATGTCATTGGGCCCAAAAAAAGTGTCAAAAGTGTCTGATCTGTCCGCGGCAATGTCGCAGTCCTGATAAAAATCGCAAATCGCAGCCATTACTAGTAAAAAAATAAATAAAAAACAAAAATGCCATAAATCTATTCCCATAGTTTGTAGATGCGGTTTTGCGCAACCCAATCAATATATGCCTATTGCGATTTTTCTTACCAAAAATATTTAGAAGAATATATTTTGGCCTAAACTGATGAATACATTTTTTTTTTTGGATATGTATTATAGCAAAAAGTAAAAAAATATATTTTTTTTCAAAATTGTCACTCTTTGTTTATAGCGCAAAAAATAAAAACTGCAGAGGTGATTAAATACCACCAAAAGAAAGCTCTATTTGTGGGGGAAAAAGGTCATCAATTTTGTTTGGGTAAAGTTTTGCACAACCGCACAATTGTCAGTTAAAGTGATGCAGCGCCGAATCGCAAAAAGTGCTCTGGTCATTAAGTGGTTAAAATGATTCTAAAAGTATTCATTTTTTAAAATAACAAAATGTTATACTTACCTGCTTTGCACAGAGCAGCCCTGATCCTCTTCTTTTTGGGTCCCAAGCCAGCAGTCCTGGCTCCTCCCCTCTGCCAAGTTCCCCCAATATCAAGCCTCTTGCTATGAGGGCACTCGAGCAAGCTCGCTCCTGAGCTGCGATACTGTGAATGGACATGGTTCATTCACACACAAAATGCAGCCCGGCTGCACCCCTCCCCCACTCTTTCCTCATTGGCTCACTGGGTGTGACTGACAGCAGCAGGAGCCAATGGCTCCTGCTTCTCTGTGAGCCAATGAGGAGAGCGAGACCCAGGGAGAGCCACTACTCTCATGCAATACTAATCTTCCTGTTAATGGCTGAGAAGCACTCAATTCAAGTCAATCTTGTTCTGGCAATAGACGGGACGTCCCTGTACTACTGCCTGAATACAGCACTGTACACTGTATGTAGCTGATGCTGCATACAGTTTTTACAGCGCTGATGGTGGCTGCATCAATTAGTATAAGAAATAGCTTGTTTGGGTCAGCTTTGCCAAAATTAACTATATAAAGTGAAAGGTAAAGATGAAGTTAGGCTTTAAAGCATTTAAAATAAATTTGATCAACATGATGTAGACAATTTACCTAAGTAAAATTGTTTTTAAAGAAATAGCATCTGTATAGTTTCTGCATTTATAGTATGTATATACTGGATACGAACATGAGTGTGCCCTATTTGATTCCTATTTAGTTTGTTTATGCTGTACAGTGATTTTCCACCTACGAAGACTAACAACAAAGAAAGCAAACTTTCTATGCAGCCAAGATAGTTTAGGTGTACGCCTTACCCCATACTATCAACACACTTGCTTGGCCTAGCCAGACCTAACAGACAAGCCTGAATGTAACATATTCTCATTTCCTACTTATATTTGTTGTGCCCATACTCACCAACTGCCCCCTGTAGATACCAGTCACTCCCTAGAATAATGGAGCATGTGACCTTTCCACCTTTCTTTCACTATGCATTGCGCAATGCCTGAATTGCCAGTCAGTAGGCCTGTGTAAGCTCTGCCACAGACCAATGCAGAGCTTACATGGGGCTGCAATAAGCAAAGAGTGTAGTGGAAGAGCAAGGGAAGGTTAGTATTATTAGCAGAGAATGTAGGCACCCAAGAATCACTATTATTGTGAAGTGAAAAAAGGAAAGTGAAAGTTATTTTAATGTCTGTGTAGCCCTTATTCCTGTATATTTCAGCAGTTCTTGCTTAAAGTGACTGTAAATGTTCAGCTTTTTTTTTTTCTGGGGTTCCCCAGTGGCGCTCTTGGCTTCTCGAGTGACCCGCCAGGGAAGTGCTTTCCCTGGGGTCATCCGTGTGGGCACGCTCCCGTGCCCGGCTGCTGCGTTCCATTGACACAGACAGCAGGACTCGGCCCCGGCTCCCGTGCCATTAGATTTTATTGACAGCGGGAGCCAATGGCTGCACTGCTATCGATCTATCCAATGAGGACCCGAGACACCGGCTGGAGCTGGTGTGCTTGTCCCCGGTGCGGGAACGATCGGGCTCAGGTAAGTAAACGGGGGCTCTGGGGGCAGCTGCAACAGAAAAGGTTTTTCACATTTATGCATTAATGTGAAAAACTGCGAGGGTTTACAACCCCTTTAATAAACTACCTAAAATATAGTTAACCACTAGAGGGAGAACCCACAGATCAGTATACAATCAGTAAAATATGGAAACGTAAGTATATTAAATAAAAAGGAAGGTAAAAACACAAGCAAATGTTGCAATAATTACTCAACATGTGTACCCCTTGAAGTACTCTATAGTTTCCCTTTAGAAGTGAGATCACAAATGAAAGGATCAAAAACCTTATAGATTATATACACACACTATACATTAAGATTAATTAACAGTCAAGACCTGTTACACTGTAATAAAAAAGAATGGAAATTACACATGAAATATCTTTGCAGTTTCATGAATGCTGGCTGTGAAAAAATGGCATGATGCCCAGCTCATGCCAGACTCCTGCACAGCTATATAAAATAAGAGAAAATATCTTAACAGAAATTACAGTTATAAGCTACGAATATCACGATGAGTTCAGTATTAGCAGATAATTATACCTCTATGGATACTATTATGCTGCTGCCGTGCTTTTAGTGGCCCCAGTATTAAAGGAGCACAAAACATAAAATTCACGTATGCTCATATAAATAGCAACTGCAAGTAATAAAAACCTTCATCTTTTTTCATACAGAGGTGACTTTCTGTACTCTTCAAGGTTAAAGGTCACTTTCTCATTAACCAGAAATGGATGTTAATAAAGGCCTGGTTTGCTAATACAAATAACATTAAAGACGTTCTAAAGGCACAAGGGTTTTTACCTTAATGCATCCTCTGTGTGTGTAGCTCCCACCCAGCCTCCC
>BLSH010135702.1:693256-728361 GCA_018402905.1 Glandirana rugosa
GTATATGCCTGCTGTGCCATTAACCTACTAGTAACTAGATGGCAACCATACTTTGAGATCAAAAAAGGATGAACAGTACCATAAGTGCAATGCCAACCAATTTACCTAACTCCATTAGTGTGATATCAATTGCATCACATACGTGACATGTTATTGTAAAAACATGTTGATACAGTTAGTACTCCAAAATCACATACTGTCACTTTCCTAGGGCACAAAAGAACACAACAAGCTAATCTGTATGATAAGAGTTTATATAAGATTTTAAACAAGATAGTTTAAACCTTTATTTTCCTATTCCAACATCTGAAAGTGGTCAGTTAAAAAAAACTACCCGTAAAGATTAAATTACCCGGTGAATGCTTTGTAACCACAGTGATGACATGATATGCAAGACTTGCTCTTTCCTTTAACCACAACAGCTAAATGTTACTGAGTAATCTCTTTTTCTAAGTCAAACAGGGTTAGCTGAACCAACCCTCTTATGAGGTAAGTGGCATTTTGACATGTAATACCTGACCAAGGCACGGTGGACACATAAAAAACGACCGTGGACACTTAGAAGTGAGCAACTTTGAATCTAATAGAACCAGTTGACTTGAAGTGACTCAACATGGTGACATGGATTCACATTGTTTTCCCTCATCACATAAAGTTTATAAGATGCGTTATTGTATTTAGCTGCAGCGCAATAGGTCATCTTGCATGATAACCATGAAGAATGACCAAGAATTTTTTAACACCCCCTTTTTTGATAAACATGCTATTGGAAGATACTGGTGAAATGTTTACCTTTACGTCCTATCCCATCCAGTCATATTTATAGTACATTTGCTGTTAAAATAATTGGTCTTTTGTTGTCGTAGGTAAAGGTTAATGTTTTCCTTACTATCATGAGTGAACAATACATACAATTATTGTCATTAGACACCACTATGTGTGCTCCACAATTTAAATATTTTCTAGGATATATCGCTTATAGTTCAGGAGTCTGAAAAAGCACAAAGAAAAAAAATATGGTTTTGCTGTCCTGCAATATTGTTTTGTTATGAATTTGGCATTGGGTGCCCTTTCAAATATACTTAACTGCATACTAAAAAATTAGTACACGTATATACCGATTATAACTCACAATGTGCCTGCTTGTTCCAGGTCCCTGATCTACTCAATTTTGAGACTTATAAAGAAAAAAACAGCCTACTCTAAGTGGAACTTTGGCCAACATTTTGTTTTTTTTTAGGTCTTGGACAGAGGAACAACCCAGGACAGAGTTAAACTCTCTATCAAGTATTTACTGTTTTTGTGGGGTCGCTTTACTAAAGGCAAATTTGCTATACACTTTGCAAGGGAATTTTCCCTTCCCAATTACATGAAAATGAAAAAAAAACCTGTATTTTTGCTTGTACAAGATTGAATATTGGAAGTTAGCAGAGTGGCACCCTCATTCACGTGCAAAGTAAATATGCACTTGCAAATTGAACAGCCTATTCCCTTCTAGTGAGTCATCCTCTGTGTCTCTTTATTGGCCTGATTTCCCCTGACTTCCTGTTGAAACCTTTGGCAATATTAATTTTCATTATTATTGCGATACTTACTTATCAAAGATTTTTATTATTTAGCTTTACTGACTTTGTCTGAGCCTGACTCTATAGTTAGTTAGCCAGGGAGTAAGGGAAGACCTGAAGTCTTACAAATGCTATCCTGTCAATTACCGGGCCTCCCAAACTCCCATTTTTCAAACCGACCATACATGGATCGAAATTTGGCCGGTTCAGCAGAGACCAGCTGAATTTCAATCCATGTATGGGCAGGGAGATTGTACAGAAGTCGATCTACAGATCAACTTCTGTACAACCACTCTGTCAGATTTTCCCTGCTCAAGGTCAGGTTCCCCCCATCAGAATAGGGGCAATACAATAGCTCAGTGGGGAGAATTCCTCCATCTACATCGAGTTTGTTGATAGGGAAATCAAGTCATTTTTTTTCATTCAACCTGCTGGATGAAAAAAAAGATTTATCTATGGGCTGCCTAAATATGCATAACAGAATACAAAAATAAAGCAATGCAGTTGTTTTACACTCTGTTATTTGATATGGTTATGCATTCTTAACAGCTGGGAGACAGAAAGTAAGGTCAGGCAGTTGACAGGGCAGCAGCTGTCAGACATCATGTGACCTATGACTCTCTGGCTCTGAAAAGTAATAAGTAAAATTAGGATAAAAATATACATCTTTCATTAGTAAGCATAAATGCTTATTAAACTTTAAGAATGAATAATCAGATTCTCACACAAGGTTAACTGTGACTGATTCTTTTTAAATAAGAGTACTTAGTATGGTGTCCTTTCATCCAAGTTCTATGTTCACAGCAACTTTTGCTTTTTTTTTTGGCCTTAGGTAATCAGAAATTGTAACTGTTAAAAAGTCTGAGCACATAGAGTATACTGGATTTGGCCCCATTGATCACCCACATTATTATGGGGAGTGTCCTAGCAGAGTATTAATATTTACCTAAAATAATACACAAACATGCATCGCCTTCTATAACTCATGTTGCATAAGACAGGCTGTTTTCTTTCTTGTGAAACACTTTAGGACTTCTTTTTGCTGCTACAACTCATCATCGATTGTTTCATTTGTAGGTTGAATGGATCGGTTAAAGTGAGAAGGCTCAAGAGTTATTTAAACACGCATTTGATAGTTTCTAAAAACAGTCAAGCCAGCTAAATTGTTTGTCCCTTAGAATCTAGAAGTGTGAAGAACAGCATGCCTCTGTCTTTTAGATTACCCCTTCAAGTGTGAATCTTGCTTTGCAAAACTTTTTCATTAACCCCTTTCCTGACCGGTAAGCATAGAACACTCTACAGGCCTTTTCCACCAGTGAAGAGGTTGAAACTTTTTGTTCTTTTCCTTTCCTTGCTAAAGTTGCTGCTGTCGAAAATCTGAGACCATGCTGGACTACAAACAAACCAAGCTTATCAAGCGGGACTGCAATACTCACAGACTAATGAACAATGCACAAAAACAAAAGCAACAGCAAGACATCTATTATCTGATCTTTCGTGGAACACAAAAACTGCCTTTTCTGGTGCAGAGGAAGTGCCAATAAGCCTGCAGGTGTGAACCGGTTAAAAGAAAAGGCTTTGGTTAAATAGATTCTTTGACTGTCAGGGATTAGAGTCATGCTACCAGTAGTAACACACATCTTTTTCTTTAACTTACAAAATTTTCTCACGAGTTTGCAAGAGTTCGCCCCATAAGGAGCTTTCTGAGGCCATTGAAAAGTCTTAAGTTTTAATTAAGTTGAAGTTGTCAGAAGAAAGCTTTTTTGGCACAGAGTCAGGGTCATTAATTACTGCTATCTTTGTTTCTTTCTGAAGAAAGAAATCCACTGACTTGTTGGGTTACTAATACAGCTTGCATTTTCTTTCCTGCAGGTCCCTATCAATGGATTCTAATTCACAAACTCACCCATGGCTTTTATCTTTTTCAGCCCCATGCCTAATGAAATCAATTTTCAGGATTCCTAAAACATAGCAAGATAGATGGGTCACTAGGTTACACATTTCTGGTTAGTAAAATTTAAATAATCAGGAAGCCTTTAGTACCTTCTGTTATGATTCATGTACTAGTTATAGTCATTTCCAAACCAATCAACAATAAAGAACAAGTATTAGGATAAATGTACACACTGTGAGTTGGGCCATATATGGGTTGAAATTACTGGATGACAAACATTTTCTGCAATATCTTGTAACCTTTTGACAATCTCAATTTATATAAATCACACATGACTGTATCAGCTGGCTGTTGGAGGCCGCTGTTGGTGTCACTAAGGCCTCATACACACGGACGTTTTTTACCACCGTGTTTATGAGCGGTTTTTGCAGCTCTCCATGTTATTCAATGGCGTTAGTGAGCTGAAAGCAAAACCCACAGCCAGCGTGTTCTGAGGCTGTAGCATTATGGCGTTTTTACGCTGAGCCGGCAAAACGCACACTAACGCCGTAGCGGCGTTAACCTGAGTTTTTAGCACCGGCGTTTTCAGGTCAAAAAATAGCAGAGAGAGCCTATTGACGTTGGCGCTCATGGAAGCTCACTAACGCACATTATCGCTGATGCAAAACGCAGACGAAATCGCGTTTTTGATGCCGATTTTTTCCTGACGTCGGGCCCGACATTACAGCAATTTTTTTTTAATAAGCCCGTGTGTATGGGGCCTAAGGCCTAAATTATAATCAGCAAGGCTGTTTTTTTTTTTATCTTTATTATATCTTGAGATCAATTAGGGGATCTCCAGATATAAATGAAGATGGGTAGTGAATTTTGCAAGTCAAATAAAACATCCCTTTACCCACAAAATCAAAACACCAACAAATAAGATATAAAGTCCCTATATTCAGATAATGACAAAAGGTAGAAGCTGATTGGTTGCTGTGGGTTACAGAACTTTGAACACAGTCATTATGAGAATGTCAGCATGCTATGTGAGCTTTTAGCTCCAATGTTTACTCTGGATAGTTGTTGTAAGCTAAAATCTGACCGTCTGCCTAGTACAGTGTTAATTCTTATTTTATTGTTTTTAATAAAAACATTTGCAAAATAACATTTGTTCTTGTCTTGACTTGGGAATAGTGATTTATGTGGCGCACTTTACCATTAGGAGTCTCTCAGCAAGTGGCTTCATACACGTTTCAAATGTACTTGGCATAGCATAAATTATTATGACACGCACTGGTGTTTCATATCCACAGAGTCAAATGATTCAAATAGAAAGTTTTTAATAGTGGAAAATAGAAGCAAAACTCACTTCTCAGTTGCAAAAAATACTTAAATGGATTTGGGGCAGGGATATTGCAGTGCATGGCTTTGTGAACACAGTGGGGCAGTGGCAGCATGTTCATAGAGGGTGCATGGGCACTGACCCCCCATCCATGCGTCCAGCCCCCTGATCTACATATCAGAGCACCAGACTATCTATTCCAATGGGGGGGACTGTTTTTTGACGCACCTAATTAGAGCCAGAGGCTCTGATAGGCTTCAAAAAAGGGTGGGCTCAGGGCACAGAGCACTGCACCATGATCCCACCCAGTTGTGTGACAATAGCGAATTAATTTTCGCTATTTTCACACTTAAGTTCCTCCCCACCAATCAGAAGGCAGGTCGTGAGACCTGTTTCCCAATTGGTCAAAGCGTCAGGGGATTCTATTGGATGCCTAGCGCTTTGGAGGAACGGAGAGGAGATGCACAACAGAAGAGGCCGTGGGAGTAGCGGACACTGGAGGCGCTGCCCGCACCCGAAGAGAAGAGGAGAGGAGACCACAGCCCCAGCCCTAGATCGGGTAGGTGCCTGACTGCCGGCAGCTGGAGGCGGGGGTGGTTTATCAGTCCCGCGCCGTGGGCCACCCGAGGGGGGGGCTGCTGACAGTGCCACCCAGAGGGGGGGTGCTTATTTACCACCCCCCCAAAACAAAAACCCACCAGCCGCTACTGCAGTAGGGTTGATTTTCTAAAAATAGAGAGTGCAAAATCAGGTGCAGCTGTACATAGAAACCAATCAGTTTCCAGAGTTTATTGTCAAAGCTTAATTGAACAAGCTGAAGTTAGAGGCTGATTGTTCACCAAGCACAGCTGCACTAGATTTTGCACTTTCCAGTTTTAGTAAATCACCCCAGTATTATGACTATATGTAATTACTATGTAATTCATAGTACTTCAAAAAGTGCATAGATAGTATTACAAAGAGTATCATAGAACCATTTGTATAAGTCCTATTTGTATAAGTCCTTGTCAATACAGGTTACAATCTAAGACCCCTACTACAGCCACATCTACACTCCAGAGTCTGTTTTTGGTCCTAGAAGCAGCTTAGAACATTTAGGACTCACGCACATTGCATCTCAAAGAAGCTGTACCTACAGGTTTCTAAGCTTTTTTGAGCTCTCATTTTTTCTGCCTTGAAACTCCCCTCCATGTTAGCCAATGTGCTATGGCTTTTTCAGGAGTTTACAGCATATGCTCTTACAGGCAGAGCAAAACCCCCCACCAAACTCAAATTTTTGAGGCGCTTTCGAGCAGAAAAGATACCTAAGTGCCCAAAAAACATGCACAAAAGCTCAAAAAAGCTCAAAGAAGCTTGAAAACACACAACAAAAAAAGTAAAAATGAGCTGAGGGGAGGGTTTGTGAAAAAAATGCTTATGCTCAGAAAAGCTAAATAAAAACATGCAAGGGCACAAAAAAACACAAGCTTCTTCAAGCTGAAATAAAAGCTCAAATACCTGTAAAAACAGCTTTTTTTTAGCTGCAGTGTACATGAGGCCTTAGCGTGATGACGTATGATTAATAGCAAGCTGCCATGTTCCTACTCTTTGCACGTTGCCCTGTCATCTATATTGGTCTGTGAGGAATGGGTAGAGGTCTACTGCAAACTGAAAAACTGAGCAATTTCTGCACTCTACCAAAACACCCAATTTTCTAAATATGTATCTCTACAAAGTACAAAAACAAATACCACAAGTATTTTTCTTGAAAAATTCAGCCCGCTGGCTGTATAGAAAAACAATAGCTGTCCTTTCCATATTCAATGTCCAGTTTAGTGCATCCATTTGTAAGATCAAACTGAAAAACCTTGCTTTGTGGATATATAACAAACAAAATGGCCACTTCTCTTTTCCTTACATGACAGACAACCAGAAAATTCCTAAATTCAAGCTTTACAAACATGGACCCAGTCATCTGGAAACAAACTGGCTTGATTCTATATGATCGAAATCCCATATGAGTCCAAGAGTGATTGACGGATACTGTATGGGTGAGTTCCAGGTGACTACAGTCTGATCCTCTAGGATAATGGCGTGGCATGCATCTTTGATAGTTAATTGTGCTGGATTACTGTTTGGCATTTAACCAACCAACTGGACTGGGGACAGACTATTTAATTTAACAAATCGTCTGCAATTCCTCTCTATCTTGCCAACAAGTAGAACTCAATGGTCTCCCCAAGTGCATGAGAATATATGACAATGACGGAGTTTGTGTTTATTCAGTTGAGTCATGCAGGTGACTAAAAAAGGATGTAGCAATACATAACAAAAATAGATTACATCTATAAAATGATGAGTAATTACTTCAGCAATCCAGGGAAGGTGAATTGTAATTTGTAGATTAGTTTAATGATTTGCTTACATTGATGTGGATTTGTAGGCCTTGCAGCACGCATATTTGAAGGCTTTTATTCCAAATATAAATTAAATGAATTAACACATAGCTATCGTCTTCACATTGAATATATGGACAATCTCAGTGCTACATTTTGTGGTGGGAATTTCTGTAAAAAATGTCTGACAGGACTTTGGCACTACTGCAAGTGTCGCATATCTCTTTTCTTAAACAAGTTTTAACTCCACCCTCTAGGAGCAAACATGCTTAAAACCACAGTTGAGATATGAATATCCACCATATACAGGTGCTGGTCATATAATTAGAATATCATCAAAAAGTTGATTTATTTCACTAATTCCATTCAAAAAGTGAAACGTGTATATTATATTCATTCATTACACACAGACTGATATATTTTAAATGTTTATTTCTTTTAATTTTGATGATTATAACTGACAATGAAGGAAAATCCCAAATTCAGTGTCTCAGAAAATTACAATATTACTTAAGACGAATACAAAGAAAGGATTTTTAGAAATCTTGGCCAACTGAAAAATATGAACATGAAAAGTATGAGCATGTACAGCACTCAATACTTAGTTGGGGCTCCTTTTGCCTGAATTACTGCAGCAATGCAGCGTGGCATGGAGCCGATCAGTCTGTGGCACTGCTCAGGTGTTATGAGAACCCAGGTTGCTCTGATAGTGGCCTTCAGCTCTTCTGCATTGTTGGGTCTGGCATATCGCATCTTCCTCTTCACAATACCCCATAGATTTTCTATGGGGATAAGGTCAGGCGAGTTTGCTGGCCAATTAAGAACAGGGATACCATGGTCCTTAAACCAGGTACTGGTAGCTTTGGCACTATGTACAGGTGCCAAGTCCTGTTGGAAAATGAAATCTGCATCTCCATAAAGTTGGTCAGCAGCAGGAAGCATGAAGTGCTCTAAAACTTCCTGGTATATGGCTGCGTTGACCTTGGACCTCAGAAAACACAGTGGACCAACACCAACAGATGACATGGCACCCCAAACCATCACTGACTGTGGAAACTTTACACTGGACCTCAAGCAACGTGGATTGTGTGACTCTCCTCTCTTCCTCCAGACTCTGCGACCCTGATTTCCAAAGGAAATGCAAAATTTACTTTCATCAGAGAACATAAATTTGGACCACTCAGCAGAAGTCCAGTCCTTTTTGTCTTTAGCCCAGGCGAGACGCTCCTGACGCTGTCTGTTGTTCAAGAGTGGCTTGACACAAGGAATGCGACAGCTGAAACCCGTGTCTTGCATACGTCTGTGCGTAGTGGTTCCTGAAGCACTGACTCCAGCTGCAGTCCACTCTTTGTGAATCCCAACCCCCCATTTTTGAATGGGTTTTGTTTCACAATCTTCTCCAGGGTGCGGTTATCCCTATTGCTTGTACACTTTTTTCTACCACATCTTTTCCTTCCCTTCGCCTCTCTATTAATGTGCTTGGACACAGAGCTCTGTGAACAGCCAGCCTCTTTTGCAATGACCTTTTGTGTCTTGCCCTCCTCCTGCAAGGTGTCAATGGTCGTCTTTTGGACAACTGTCAGCAATCTTCCCCATGATTGTGTACAGAACTAGACTGAGAGACCATTTAAAGGCCTTTGCAGGTGTTTTGAGTTAATTAGCTGATCAGAGTGTGGCACCAGATGTCTTCAATATTGAACCTTTTCACAATATTCTAATTTTCTGAGATACTGAATTTGGGATTTTACTTAGTCGTCAGTTATAATCATCAAAATTAAAAGAAATAAACATTTGAAATATATCAATTTGTGTAATATGAATAAATATAATATACACGTTTCACTTTTTGAATGGAATTAGTGAAATAAATCAACTTTTTGATGATATTCTAATTATATGACCAGCACCTGTATACTGACAAGCCCCTTATTTGTGTTTGTATTGTAGGCTATTGCAAGCCATTTAGATGCTAGCTAAAAAAAAAATGTCTGGATAGAATCTGCCTGATAACAAAACTCCATTAAGACTCAGCAAAGATGCTTCCTACTCTTCCTGTATAAAATATACCATGAAAAATTAACAATCAAGGATCCAGGTTTATTAGTTACACCGACTGACAAGCTCTGCACTGACTACATCGCAGAACTCTAAAGCTGGCCATAGATGGACTGTGGGGTTGATTTACTAAAACTGGATACATATATTGAACAGCCTGAAGTTAGAAGCTGATTGGCTAACATGAACAGCTGCACCAGATTTTGCAATCTCCAGTTTTTGTAAATTAACCCCTGTTTTTTTGATTAGCCACTTGGCAGAGAGTAAAAAAAAAAAAAAAAAAAGAACAGCCAATTCCTCTATCCACACATTCAAGGAGAATGAGGGAATCCCCCTATTATAATTTGACAGCTGGGACTCCCCCTCTTCAGAGCAGTTGGTCCTGACATCGACTGCTCTCAAACAGGAATGGCCATAGATGGATCGAAATTTGGTCCCTGCTGAATTGGCTGAATTTCAATCTATCTATGGCAGTGGTTCTCAACTCCAGTCCTCGGGACCCACCAACAGGCCAGATTTTAAGTATTACCTTGGGGAGATGCAGACTAGAATACTGAAATCACTGAGCAGCAAATGATATCACCTGTGATGCATTTCAGTTATCCTGCAAACCTGGCCTGTTAGTGGGTGCCGAGGACCGAAGTTGAGAACCACTGATATTTAGCCAGCTTTAGTCTGAATGTTTTAGGGCCTATTCACACTAGGAAATGAATGTGAATAACATAGAATGCTGTGTGGTTCCTGTGCGATTCACATGCAGTTCTGTGTAGCACAATTTCAGCCCCATGGGTTGAAACCGCACCGCACCACACCAAAAGTAGTGCATGCACTACTTTTTGAAATGCATTGCAACCCCATCGCATGGTACTTTTATACTATGCGATCCAATGAGTGCCACTGCAGGCAAAGGCACTGTGTTTGGGGTTTTGTTAACTTTGAACTGACCCCCACAGCAGATCACAAGGGCATTGCAATCGGTTTATATGTATTGTCTACATATAAACTTTACTAAAGTTGCATCCATGAATAATAAATGTCAATAGGCTATTATGGGTTGCTACATGTGCACGTAGCTGCTTACCCTCCTGAGAAAGCCTGCTAGGGATTTTCAACATTGGGATGTGTAAATTTTTTCTACAGAAAAACAGCAATGAGCTATGAATGCTGTGAAGTAAACAATCACACATTTTATGCTTGAGGATTTTGAAATATTAATGATAGCATGGAACAGGGATTTTTGTTGATTCCTAATAAACTGATAAGCACCTTTTTCCAATACTTTTCTCCAAAAAGGACCTATACTAATGGTGTGACTTAACTTGTAAGAGAGCGTCAAGAAATGATTTGTGAAAATGCAGTAATCAATAGCAACCAGACAGAATTCATATTAGTGCAGTTAGCTTAGTTACATGATGAATACTGATTGGATGCTTTTCCTTACACTTTTTCATTATGTTGCATCAACTTCTTAAATAGGCTGACAGATGACCTCTCACAAGTGACAAAAAAATTGAATCAACAGTTCTGTCTATAACATGAACATTTATGGATTTTAAATATGTTAAAAAATTTAAGGTAAACCCAATTTTATTTAAGATTTGTAATTTATTGTGGAGACTGGGAGCATGTGACAGCCCAGCTGTTGTGGCTTCAGGTTCCACAATAGCTGCATAGTTACAGTCTCCGACCTCATAAAAAAAGAGGCCTGGGAGAGTTGATGAGAAAAGATTGAGACAATCTGATAAAACATATTTATACAGCCATTTTTGTTTATCCATACCACCACAAAACATTTTGGCCTTCTTTCACGTTTTAACTTAGCAGGAGTCTAACAAGCGACTATGTTTTAGTATCCAGTAGGGCACGTAACTCAAATCATTAGGTTTGCTGCAATCTTCATACATAAGAGTAAGTAGACCTACCAAGGAAACAATCCAGCATCCTAATGAGGTCCTGTCATCTGCCCAAGGTTCAGTCAGTCATTCTGATGGCTCAGGAATATTAATCTTAGAAAAGTTTGCACAAGGTGTATAGTGCTTAACCACTTCCTATCCACGCCATAGCCGAATGACGGCTACAGCGCGGCTCTAAAATGCCGGGAGGCCGTCAATAGACGTCCTCCCCTTTGGCTTGTGCTGGGCACGCTCCCACCGCACGTCGCGTGAGCGTGCCCGCGGGTTGGGCGGACCTGATGTCTGCCGGAGACCCGCGATCTCCTCACAGAGAGCTGGAACAGGGAACCGCCCTTGTAAACATGACGGTTCCCCACTCTGTGAGGGGGGGCATGCCAGATCTACTGATCCCTGTCACTGGGATCAGTTAGATCTGTCATGCCCCTGCCAACCCTGCCCCTTCCCACAATTAGAATGCACCCAGGGAACACTTTTAACCCCTTCACTGCCCCCTTAGTGTTAACCTCTTCACTGCCAATGATATTTATATAGTAATCTGTGTCTATTTTTAGATCTGATCGCTGTATAAATGTCATTGGTCCCAAAAAAGTGTCAAAAACGTCCGACATGTCTGCCGCAATATCACAGTCCCAATAAAAATCGCAGATCGCCGCCATTACCAGTAAAAAAAATTTAAATAAATAAAAATGCCATAAACCAATGTCCATAGTTTGTAGGTATAATAACTTTTGCGCAACCCAATCAATATACGTCGATTGCATTTTTTTACCAAAAATATGTAGAAGAATATATATCGACCTAAACTGATGAATACATTTGTTTTTTTTATTTTTGGATATTTATTATAGCAAAAAGTAAAAAATATTGTTCTTTTTTCAAAATTGTTGCTCTTTTTTCCTTTATAGCGCAAAAAATGAAAACCACAGAGGGGATCAAATACCACCAAAGGAAAGCTCTATTTGTGGGAAAAAAAGGACGCCAATTTTGTTTGGGTACAACGTCGCACGACTGCACAATTGTCATTCAAAGAGTGACAGCGCTGAAAACTGAAAATTGGTCTGGGAAGGAGGTGGGTTTAAGTGCCCAGTAAGGAAGTGGTTAAGCGACATTGATTGTTTGCATTGCTAACTTCAATATTACTTCATTAAGCAAAAATGTTGTGTACTTTTTAAACATAACATTGAGGTAGGCAAGCAGCTAAATACACATATACTGCAATGGTTTTATCCACCAAAGGATTTGTGCATTCCTCTACCAACAGCAGATCCTCAACCTCTACTGAAACAGTGCAGTGGTGTGGTGTGTTGAATGGACAATGAATAAGCAGCAGCAAACTGGTGATTCATTCCTAGGCTCACTGTGTGCCGTCCCCCTGTCAACACTCATGCCTGGTACACACTACGGCTGCATTCACACCTGAGCATATTGTTTTTAGGTAGAAAGTCGCACGTTTTTCCTGCAATTTTTACAGCGATTTTGTACAGGTCAAAAGGTCACCAATGTAAAAAGCAGTAAAACGCCCGCAATCTGCCCAAAAAAAAAAAAAACAGAACTTTTTTGAGCATAATTGATTTTTTCCCCTCCAGTGTTTTGTAGCTTCAGGCTTCAAGCTACAAAATGCTCAGGTGTGAATGGGGCCTGAAAGTTTTTTTTCAAAATGGTTAGCTCTGGTCAGAGCCACTGTACTAACCATCCAAAGTTAGTACAATGATCTCTACCACTAAGTTGTTGTATTCCGTCCCCCTGCCAGAACACTCCGATCAGCGCTAAGAGCGATGATTGGTAGTTGGTCGGCTGCTTTTTTTTAGCCTGCTCGTCTGACAGAAGCTGGCTGAAGCACCGGAACACCACCATATGCTATACCATTAGTTGATACAAATATATACCGTGGCTTGCCGTGGTGGTCCCTGGTGCAACAGTAGACTTTGGTGTCCGGACGATTTGTCATACATGTTTTTTGTTTGTTTTTTGTCACACTGTGATGTTCTGCTTGTTTTTTGTCAGTCACTAGCAGGGTTCCTTGCAATGCTGCACATTGGTGTTCATTCATCTTTGGAGGTGTATATTTTGTATATTGCAACAGTAGCTGTTTTAGCTTTTAGATTAATACATATATAAATAAACGTATAGAATTTTTAATTCCAAGCTGCTCATATCTCTGTGTGATTATATAAGCCTCTGTGTCCCCCTTCTAGGGACATGTTCTTTATATGCGTATTTAGGCTTTGATCCCACAACCTACAGTGTATGATATAATGCGGTTATAGCATAAGACTCTATACCTGTTCAATTGCATGTTTCTTTACATGGTACACTAATTACTGCAAAGCATCTTTGCGATGGGTGCATTATAGTAATGAGCGTGTTAAAGTTAGGATGTGTGGTGTTATTCATTTTTAATGGCACTGCAGTGCTCTGAGACATCACAGCTCCAATGCACATGTGCTGTATGCTGCTTTGGGAAAAATGCTGCATGCCCTTTTTGGTCCATTCTTGCATTGCCAACCCATTTAAACTGAATGAGCTGACTTAAGGCAATGCATGTTATTGTATGACGCGGCTCATGTTAACTCACATGCGTTAGCGTAGCACATAAATACAGCAAAGTGAAAAGTCAGTCTAAATGTAAAAGGGGTTGCTTTACTAAAAGTGTAGAGTACATTCACTTTGCAATGGAATTTACACTTCGCTTCCTGGATGTGGTAAACATTTCCTTTACCCACAATTCATGTGCAAGGAAGAAAAAAAAATTGTTGCTCTCATGATTGGAAGATTGAAGTTAACACAACTTCATCTTATTAGCCCTTTCCCGCTCAGCACCAGCGTTTAACAGGATCTGTACTCCCGAGGGGGAGGGAAGGATTGGCGATCATGTGACTATGGTGATGGGCTGAGTAAGATCCTGTCCCACTGGCTACTGATCATTAGCACAGACCAAAAGCTGTCTATGACAGCATAGTCCCTGTGCTGCAAGGAACACTGAGTACGCTCTCAGTACAGAAATCTCAGCCACCTATTGATTCATATGCACAGTTCTTGTGCGTTAAAGACCCCCTTTTTCTTCTGAATATATATATATATATATATATATATATGTATATATTTGGCCACATATATATGTTAGGCAGGAAGCAAGAGGTTAAGCAAGAGGCTAATCTAGCTAGGTGAAAATTTCCTTGGAAAGTGAAAGTTGACTTTGCTAAGCATACAGTAAATCCCTTTATTAGATCGACCCCAATATGTGCACCACAACATGAAAGCCAGTTATTGAGAAGCCTTTATTGTATACACACAGCATATTCATTGTATATGATAAGTATTGTTTGATCCCCAAAAAAGGTGCAAAACCCTCCTAGAACTGCTCATAGTTACTTCTCTCCGAGAGTGAAAGAAGCTATTTATACACCAAAACAGGCACATTCATGTTCAAATATCGTAATGAACAATTATTAGAGGCCATGAATGACTACTACTACCCTCCTAGTTGAATATATTGGATGACCTTAAATGGTTTCATGTAACCTACACATAAGGAAAAACATCAAGTGTTGAAAAAGCTCACAGGGAGCAGCACATTAAACAGATTTTTGGCAAGAAATTCCCAAAGAGACTATCCATGTCAAGTAGTTATGCTTCCTTTAGCCTCTTGCTATGAAAGGGACATGTGGCACAATGTATCATACCTCACAGAGTCAAAACACTAACATGGCATTGAAGTCAAACCATGTTCAATATCTATTTGATTGCTCCTACAGCATCATGAGAGCTGAACATTTTTTCCTGGTTCAAGCTCGATCAAACTGTTGATAATGGAATTCTTCTTTTACATATGCTTTTCAACTACACACACAGGAGGCAGCCATGATATAGGTTGTCATAATATTTATGTGAATGTAGCCTATCATTCAGCAAGGACCTGTAATTCATTACTATTTCGGCACACCTCATGAATATTAGACACCATCTCATTGTTTAGAAGAGTTCCTGTTTTATAACTTCCTCTTTTGGTTGTTGCACCAGACCTGATTTAAGTACACTACACAATTGAATTTTAGAGTAGCTTTATTCATTTATTTTACTTGCAACTCGTAAGGAAAAAAAAATCTACATTACAAAATATATTGTAAAGTAGCCGAATGGCTTGGATATCATCCTGGTGCAGACTGAGACATTTATCATCTTTTTAAATTAATTATTTTGATTTGCGCTCTCCATTTCCCCCCTAGTGTCTTGCCTTCTTCCATTCTAAATATTTATTGGAGGATAATGTATATCATTACAACCAATCATAGTTCAGTATTCCCACAGCTACCTTTTAAATCCTCTCTGAGTTTTAAATTACTTTCCATTGGACCTCCAGTGATCTACCAGTTAACTAATTGGCACGGACGTGGGGTCTGCTGTGTATCTTTAGGAAAAACCTGTGTAGTGAAATACTTTATAACGCATGTTCTGTGGACTTTATAGCTATACAGAGGTTTTCATCTTAGTTCTTGGATTACCAACTTTATGAAAAAGAAAAGACTAATTTATTTTTTTAAGTATTTTAAACACACACTAACATTATTTGGACTTAGGCCAGATTAAAAAAATTCCATCAGAACACATGTTACCAGTAACCACTACTGAGTTTAAAGTAAAAAAAAATGTAATACTAAACTTTTTGGCACTAAAACACTTGGCATTGTGTCAGAGATTCATAGCAGAGAAGTATAACTTTCCTCAAACATACATGCAGTCCTATTCATTAATGATTTATTTTACAATTAATAAATAGCTTTCTTATGTTCAGAAAACTGCTGCCAAACTGTAGCAGAGCTGTAGTAGATATATATTAGATCATGAAAAGGATTAATTGTTTTCAGTCTGTGATACCTGTTAGGCGATAAAAATCAATGCCCCTTTTCCCTTACGTTCTAGACTTCTGAAAATGATGAAAACTCCCCACAGAAATACACACAAATACGATGATTTATAGGATATAAATGACAAAGCACATATTCCATTTAAGGGGATCATTAGTCACCAATAATAACAGATAAATATTTGGGCCTCAATAAAAAATATATCTATCAAATGCAAGCAAAGAAATAAAAATACTCAATTTTACTAAATGCAAAATTAGGTAAAAATACATATAAAAGGTGACCTGTCAGGAGAAGAGCAGGTCAACTGCTGTTGACTTCTTATAAAATGGCATTACCACCCTAACCTTTGTGTCACAACATAGAAGGTCACTAACCAGGAACAAGAATACTATCATAGAAGTTGGAACTTCCAAGCTGGTTTGGGGCAATAGTGCAAAGTTGAGGGTGACAGTCCCAGAGCTTCCATCTTCGGGTCGCTTTGGCAGCTCACATATTTTTATCTAATTAACCTAAAAACAAGATTTGAAGCAGGATTGTATTAAAGAGGAAGTAAACCCAGGTGGGGTTTACTTCCTCTATGTCCCCCTGTAAAGTAGAAACATAATGGGCTACTATGCATAGTAACCCATTATGTGCCACTTACCTGCAAACGAAGCCTGCGGCGTCCAGTGATGTCCCCTCTCCTCACCATGTCCATCTTCAGCCCCTCTTCCTTCCGGGGCCGTGACTCCGGCGCTGTGACTGGCCAGAGTCGCGTGACGTCACTCCCGCACATGCGCTCGGGAGCTGCCAGTCACGGCACGGTTGCAGTGGAGGAACGGCACACAGGCCATCCATTCACTGCACATAAGCTGACATGACGTTGGCACAGCTTCAACACTGCATATCTCCTGAACCGTGCAGGTTTAGGAGATATGCAGTGCACCTACAGGTAAGCCTTATCATAGGCTTACCTGTAGGTTAAAGTGGTTGTCACAAGTTGACAACCCCTTTAACTATAATACAATAGTGAGCCAGTGCCGAATGATACATTAGGATGCAATGTCACAATCTGTGTTTACTTATTTCATTTAATGTTTTCATATAGAGTTAATCAAATATCAGAACTAAAATCATGATAAGGCTGCTAAGAAGAGTCAAAAAGCTCTTGTTTCTAGTTCTACTGATGATCGTATGATCAAGTCTTCGATGTGTATACGAACCAAACAGCACATTGGCTTCAACAGTGCATACCTCAATTAATAAAGTCCAAGCACAAATAAAAGACACACGTGAATGCAGCTCTGTATTTGTTAATACATCATTGGATTAACTTTTTTTCTTACTGCTAATAGTGTAAGCACCTGAATTTGACTTTGAACCCGCCTCTTTTATAGCAAACAATAAGCATGGTGATTGGAAGAGAGCAGAGTGACCAAGATGAGCTCATCGGTCTGCGTCTTCTCCTTGGTGGCAGGGACCTTTAAGTATTACTTAGAAAAGAAGAAGAAAGAAACTCACCTAGCAAAATTAGTTCCCCTGTCCTACCAGACAGGCCTGTGCTGCGTGGCAAATGAAAGGTTTCCTATGCTTTGATAAAGGGGCGCTCCTGTCTGCACTGAAACATGTAGCCACACCCCCTCCACCTGTCATCATCACCCAGTCGAGAGAGGGGCTGTTTGGAGTCGCAGACATCTTGCTACTACTGGAAGCTGCTGTTGCTTATTTTGCAGCCTGTAGTCTGACAGCTGTACTTCCTTCAAGAACTCTGCTTCAGCTAGTCACATACCTGCAGAGCTCTGCAGCCTAACGGTGATCCTATGGAGGTCTATATGGGTTTATGACAAGCCTTGATCCACTTTTAACTAGTGAGTGCATTTTTATTGTCTTTTAAGGTCCTTTTACACTAGCAGAGTCCGTTTTGGTGGACTCCGCTGCTCAGCAGGGATCTATCCTTTGATCCCAGCTGAGCCGTCAGATGACAGCTCTGTCTCCGCTCACTGTGCAGAGACGGACCTGTCAGAACCCCCGCTCTCCTCTATGGGGATCGGATGGAAAATAGGGTTTCAATCCGTCTGTATTTAGTGGAGTGGAGCGGATCGGATGTCAGCGGACATGTCACCGCTGACATCCGTCGCTCCATAGGAATACATGAAGCATCTGCTCAGGTCCGCCTGAAAAATGACAGGCAGAACAGTCCATGTGTGTGAAAGGGGCCTTATTCTTTTTATTAAATCACTACACCTAGATGGAGGCACCCTCTTGTGTTTGTTTTTTATAAAAGGTATGCAGCCTTTTAACAAGGAGTCATCATTTTAGTGTATGTGAACTTTAAAGTAAAGTTTGGTTTAAGTTGTAATTCTATTTTAAAAGACAGGTCTGCTAGCCGTTACTACCACTCAAGCAAATGTAGGTGCTCATTACATATATTACATTCATTCTTTTATTAATTTAAACCTTGTTGCTCCACTTAAACCTAGCATATACATCACTGGAAATATCACACAGAACAGGGAATGGATCCCATTAAACATCTCAATTAACAGCTGAATATTATAAGAACATATGCAGCAGGAAGCCCGAAAGCTAAAATATTTTCATGCTTTATATATTTCATACGCACATACAGTGATTTCTTTACAATCTGTGCTCTACAAAAGATTAATTATACATCATTATGTATGTAGAAATGCAGGGTGAATCAAATTTACAATCTAAACATTTCTTCTTCTGTCTAAAGACATTATTTTTAATTTGAGTTTTGATTGAAACAGCTGGAGGGAACTCTATTTTCTGTACCTGCAAGACCAGTTAGATAAATGAGTTAAGACTACAATTATTCTGTAAAAATGTTTTGAAACCAACCTTTTTAATTAAGTGTAAAATATATCAAGCAGATGTATGTTATGTTTCTCTGTTCTGCTGAAACCCCTAATGCATCTGGAAAAATTAATTATAGATTTATTTGGTAATATGAGGAAATGCAGCTTCAAGCAAGAAAAAGAAAATCTTTTCTTTCAAATTTGCTATTTAACTCTACTTCTAATAAGCTTCATATGCTACACCATTGTCAGTTTAACTTCTCCGCTAAAAGCCAGCAATGGCTTAAAACAGCTAACACACATTTATTACTGGCAAAGAGAGGACTTTTATTTATCTATTTATTTTTTTTAATGGGACTACTGGTTTCATTGATTACCAAAGTAAGCCTCCCTATCCAAGGATTGTGGGTGAAGCAGCCCCTTGTGTCACTGTTTTTAGTACTATTGAGTCACAACTTCTGAGGTTGGTTAGACCCTTCATTTCCAATGGAGAAGACATTGAAGTGAGAAGTTGTAAAATGAAGTGAGCTATTTAGAAGGTTATTTTTAGTGGATGGGAGTAACTTGCATATTGTCTGTACAGGTTAAAGTTAACGAATGTCTGTATTTCCATTCAAGCATGCAAGAGAGCTGCACATCGATGGACCGAGGTCACTGGCTGGTAAAACGTTATTGTTCAATACTTATTATCTATATGACTAAGCCCATTACGGTGAAACATAACAGTGCTGGGCGGACCAGAGAATGCACCACACTTGTGTATGTACTCAGAATAAAGTTATAGAAGCCAGTGATGTCATATGTGTTTTGGCTCTCTTGCTTGGATGGAGATACACAAAACGAGGATGGAGGACAGTGTCTGTATTGAGGAATTTATACCAGTTTGGAGGTGACAATTTGTTGCTTTCCTGCAAATATCTATATTTGTTCTCAACGTTTATCACTCTTTAATTGTAGAGGGCTTACCTAGAAGGGTATTTAAAGCCAGATCAAGGCTGATGAAAGTTACTTGGAAGAAGGTTAACAAAGGAAAATACTTAATCTTTTTAGGGTAAATATCAGCACATTTTCTGTGCATCACATTAACAATGCCATGGCACAAATTATACGTGTTGTTGCGCCAGCCATGCCAAATTACTTTAAAAGTGATATGTGACAATTTGTATTAATGTCCAATGGTGTGTGCCAAAATATTCTAGCACTAGCACCAATGTTCTAAATAGAAAATTGTTCTAAAGTGTACAGCATTTCCACAGAGATGTAAATCTTGTAGTGTGAAGGGGAAGATCAGGATTGCAGGGGGGAGAGGAAAAGTGGATGTGCATGGACACCAAAATCATGCAAATAATTTACAAATTTCATGGGATCTTTATTAATAATTGGCACATAAAATGATACATAAGTGCACATATAGCAATTGGTGCATTTTTCTCTGTGTAAAAATCTTTGTTGATCCCCCTGATTTTGTTCACTTGCATATGTCTCTTTTCTCAGACAGCCACACCTATGGCAGGATTGCTGCCCCCTAGAGCTTGTTTGGCGCTAGTAGTTTTTTATTGCTTTGAAGGTAGCCTGTAAGAAACAGGCAGGCAAGAAGACTTGTGCAGACTGTCAGACTGGCTATAAATACCATTACAGGAACACTTTAGATACCCATAAACAATTTGAAGCTATTATCCTGATCCGGAAATCATCAGGCTTAAGTGGGTAGGTAACCAACCTATATTCCTCAACTACCATCATTAGGTCTCCATCCTGACTGTGCTGTCTGGCATGGGTGCCTGGATCCCAAGATCAGTTGAACAGAATTTTAAAAAGTTTGGCAAATAAGAATTTTCGTATGTCAAATGCGTATTTTGCTATTTACTTGGAGTTTAAATTTAAATTAGCTCAGTATACATTTCATCCATTTTCTACTACACATGCTCACCTGAGGTGAAGACACACAAGGATAAGACAGGATCACAAAACAAAATAGCATGTCACACTTTAACATGTTTTTGAAAAATATAGTTACCAACTAACATTTTCCTAGTTTAGGAACCTCACATGTATACAAGTGTTTTTCAAATGCCCTATTCACACTTAAATACAGCTCACCCGCAAATCCGTTTCTGTATGCGTTTCTGTGCATCGCAGCTCAGCTACAGTGCATAGAAATGAATGAAACGTCTTGCTGTGATATTTCGATAAAGTTTTTTAAAAAAAATTGAACAGCGTCCTGTGCTTTAAAAGCGAAAGGTGCCGCTGGCAAGAATGCCGGCCAAAACCACCACTATCTGCACAGTAAAATACAGCATTTTACCGTGCAGACAGTACGAACCAGCCCTCAAGGTATTTTTTTTACATGTATTGCTAAAAAGGTATAAGCTTTGGATATGTTGCTTTGTATCTTAAGTAAGCTTGTGAAGGTAACTGTATTGTAACCCCCGACGTAAGGCGTACATGAGTAGCCTGTAAAATAATATTTTTCCTGAAAAGAATCCTAATGAAATGCATGTTCTTAATCTAAAATAAAATTACAAAGATCATACAAAGAAAATCCACTTGCAACTATCCCAAGAATATTCTGCCTGAGGCTTGAAGGATACATTACATTATTAGAGGGTTTGAAAATACTGTTTAAGCCTGAGATAGCTGACCATAGATAAATCAGTTGCTTAACCTCTGATTACTGAATCTGATATAAACCATGCTGACATTTAATTTATCAGAATCTGCTAACAAACAGTGAACAAAAATTAAAGTAAAAAAAAAAAAAAAACAGAAAAGAACGGAAAGAAAATTTGATATTTTTGGACAATGAGAAACAGTATAGTTTAATAACTGGTTAACTCTGTTGGTGTAAATATGATATTATATGAACTATCTGTTCCAAGCTGATGGCGTGATGGAAAACATTTTAACTAGAAGAATCTAATTAAACATTTTTCCCTGTTACATGCTGAGCATAATCATATGTATATATAGCAATGACATATGTATAGATGTCTAATAATGATATCAAGTTCTATTTAAAACAGATTTAGAAAAATGCTATTTTAACCTTGATTGGGTAAACATTGTTCCTTGTAAGATGCAAATGATAAAGATTTTAATGGCATAACACTTTAATGTTTGAAATAAATAAGGCAAGAATAAGCTCCCACCTTCGTAAAACTAAATGAGAGAGATTAAAAAATGTAAACATAAAATGGATGTCTTCCATTTGCATATTAGATTTCCCTCTTAAAGTTGATGCTAAAGATTAAGGGTCAGTTTTAAATCCTCACTATCCTAATCCCTAACATTATGAAGACAACCATGAGTGCATGTCTGTTGTACTAAATTACCTAGAAAAAAAACAAATTCCGGATGAAAAGGGAAGCATATTTATATTATAGTGATTTAAAATCTGTCGCCTAAACACATTTTACCCCCACTATCCAATGACCTAAATTGCACGCTAAAAGCTTGCATGTCTGCAAATGGGCAGCTAACAATTTGAGACAATCCAGAGATTCTTCGTCTATGCAGAAACAATGCCAACACATTTTCTGGCTACAGTAAACACTGTCTAGTTCATAGTTTGCAGAACCGAGTTAAGGCCCATAAAATAGATCTTCTCCTTTGTGAAAACAGCTAATTGTTCAGTGACTAATCTTTCAGGCTTGTGAGAAAAAAGTAGCTTCCTAACGGTTCACAAAAAACTTTCTGTACTGACAGCTTATCATTGCATTTTCATTTCTATTTTTAATTGAGTTTCACACCTTCTTATGGAAATCATTTGTTGCCTTCTACATGTTCTGTAGCAAAGCAAGTGCTGTAGCAGTCCAGGAGCAGCTATGGGAGCTGGAGATGAAAGGGGCCAAGGCCAGGAATCTTCCTCCCTCAACTGTCAGAAACCAGCTCTGAGGTCTGTGCAACACTACAAGCACCAAAACTGACCATAGGGAACGTATTACATTTGGACTCAGTTCTAGTTATTGTACAGTCAGATTCAGATTTGCCCCTTATTTAGCATTACTCTGAATCTAATTCTTCAGGTTGAAAGTCAGGGGTCACAGGTCAACCAAAGTTCCGGCTCCATCAACTCCATCAACAACTCAGACCCCAGCTACATCACTAGCCTAGTCTCAAAATACCAACGTAATTGTTCTCTCCGTTCCTCCCAAGACCTGCTCTCTATCTTCCTTGTCACCATCTCTCATGCTCGCCTATAGGGCTTTTCCAGAGCATCTCCCATCCTATGGAACTCCCTACCCCGATCTCTCTGATTATCTCCTACTCTATTTGCTTTTAGACGATCCCTGAAAACCCTACTCTGCATAGAAGCCTATCCTGCCCACACATAATTTTTATTTTCTCCATCAGCTCAACTTCCACAGTTATTACCTTTTGTATCACTTGACCTTCCCTCTCAGGTTGTAAGCTCTAACGAGCAGGGCCCTCTGATTCCTACTGTATTGAATTGTATTGCAAGTGTTCTGTCTGCCCTCATGTTGTAAAGCGCTGTGCAAACTGTTGGCGATATATAAATCCTGTATATTAATAATAATCAACTGCCTGACCTCCCACACTTTTTCCCAACTCCATAGTGTACTTGGTAGAATGAGATGACAGAATCCTGTGATTAGTTAACGTTCTCTTTACTAAAAGGGCAACTCCAGTCAAAAGGCTCATGCAGAAAGGCGTACAGTTTTCTGCCTTCATTCATCTTTAAAAGATATACGGATCTGAAAGCAGCAGTATCATATGCTACGGGACCATGCACACTTCTCTGTTTTGGTCTGCAGCATCTAGCTGCATAAACCAGAACTATAAAAAAAAAAATGATGTTAATGGTTCTGCATATGGATCACATTTTATGGCTGTCTGTTAACTTCCTGGGACTTGGTAGGGCAGCAACTGTTGGGCTCCTCTGACCCTTGACTCAAAGTGTATGTCTAGCACAGTTTTGGATACATATGAGAAGGGTTAGAATACCTGTTATGTTTTTACTGCTATCCATGGCTCTTGGAAAGTTATTTTTCTATCACCAGACAGAAAATGCAAGAATATCTCCAACAGAAAGGCAGAAATAAAAATGCTTTCTTTTAATAAAGTACGGGAAGGCTGGAACCCCTGCCGGCTCCTTATTGCTATCTGCGTCCCCGTTGTATATTTTTTCCAGTTGTTATGCAGAAGGGAGGTGAGGGAAATCTCTCGAGCAGGGCTCTGGTAGCTATACAACTCTACTCTATCCATAACAAACACAGGTTTTAGCTGGAATTACTCTTCAAAATAGAAAAGGTAAAAAATAGCTTAGCAAGATGGGAAATTTAAATCATTCATACTTAAGCCTGCACAAAGGTTAGGCATTCAAATATTTGTACAAGTTCAGTTGTTATTGTCTCTATGAGATAGTTCTATAGACTGGTGTTAAGCCCCGTATACACGGACTGAACGTCAGGGACATCAGCCGATTCAATAAAAAACGGCTGACATTCGGCCTGTGTGTATGGCAGTGGGTCCAAAAGAAACCGGCCGTTCGGCTGGCTTCTGTTGGACGTACATGCTGGAATACTAGCGGCATACCAGCTCCCGATCAGTGCTCTCAGCTAATGGCTGAGAGCGCTGACCAGAGTGTTCAGGCGGGGCTTTCCCCTCGTCAGAACACAAATAGCTCAGTGGGGGAGATTGCTGTACTAACGTTGGATTGTTAGTACAGCGGCTCCGACCAGAGTTATCAGGTATTTTTTGTTCAACCCAGCAGTGTGCACTAGACTCCTGAGAGTTACCTGGATTTACTAGATCGTAAGCTCTTCTGAGCAGGGCCCTCTTAATTCTTTTGTATTCTATTGTATTGTACTTGTATTGTCCCCCTTTAATATTTTAAAGCGCTGCATAAACTGTTGGCGATATATAAATCCTGTATAATAATAATAATATATCCATAATGCTCTCGCCCATCACTACTATAACATTGAGCAAGTAACTTCCTGGGGTTAGGATAGGGGTTGAGGATGTTATGTCTGAAGTAGTGGGTGCAAGAATAAAGCTCTGGGACTCTGTTTCATATCTTGCACCAGGGCACAATTGTGTCAAGCTATGTCACCACAAATAACAATACCCATATATAGGAATGATCGAGTACACAAAAACAAGAGGATACAAGTAGGTAGAGAAGGGCCTTGTGCATATGAACACACAATGCATTTGTGCTTTGCAAGATCATTTTTTAAAAACCTTGTAAACTTTTGCCCAATAAGGATCAGTCATTAGTGGTTGTTTACTTGTCACTATAGCGACAAGCTTAGTATTTTAATTTAAGACACTATATTAGAAAACCTGCTGAAATCTCAGCTTCAAAAAATGTGCATGACCTAATGGTTTAATATTTAATAACGCTATTAAATAATCATTCACACTTTGCCATTAAGAATTTAAAAATTACAGACTGAGTAAAGAAAAATGTCACTCATTTAAAATCTGTTTTCACTCATTATTAAGTGTATTTATGTAGCCACAAGTTAACAAGTGAAGACATGTTAAGGTTCAGAAGTTGTTCAAAATGTATTTTATACATTGTTTAGGGATATTTTTCGTAAGTTTAAATGAAAAAGGGAGCTTGTTTACGAAGATCAACTAGTCCCCTAGCAATAGGTCTTTAGCATATAAAGAGAAAGAAACTCTGGATGGCCGCACTCCAATTAATGCTCTTTATTTCATGTACAGTCCATACAGTGCAGATACAGATGGATACAAACTGACGCGTTTCACACCCCTTCTTATGGGTGCTTACTCATAGCTATGAGTAAGCACCCATTGAAGGGGTGTGAAAAAAGAGCATTAATTGGAGTGCGGCCATCCAGAGTTTCTTCCTCTTTACATGCAATGTGCATACTGAGCTGGCACCCACGGGGACACTAAGAGGCAATACATGGGGAGTACCACGCTCTGAGCGGCTTTTCATTTCTTATAGGTCTTTAGCATAGTGGGCAATATTGTTATAAGTAGAACTGGACAGGACATAGCTAGGGTGCAGACTGGGTTTATGATGTATATTGTCATATCCTCCATATGTGCTGTCACTGTAAATGTTTGACAGATTGCCATGACTCATGAGCTTTACATCTTTTTACATAATAGTATTATGACAGAAATGAAAATGATACTATATACAATGTTGCCTTGTATTTTGACCACTGCTGTGCTCTGATGGCACCACTGCGAGCATGATAGTTATAACTGTTGTGTGACTTCACAACCCTAAAAAAAAAATTACAACCAACCAAGGACAGAAGTGAACAACACAAAGGGATGAGTTTACTGAAGGAGTAACGAATATGCACTATGACTTTGCAAAGGGAATTTTCACCTAGCTTAGTGAATGTGGTGATAATTCACTTTGCAAAAAACACTCAATCATGTGCAAGGAAAAAGACAAAAAAAAAAACAAAAACAGAATTTTCGCTTGCAGGTGACTGGATGATGAAAGTAAGCAGAGTTTCATCCCATTGACTAAGCAAAGGGAAAGCTCCCTTGCAAGGTGAACATGCTTCTCTCTTTCAGTTAATCAACCTGAATGGGTCTATATTGCATTTACCTTCCCTATCCCATGTCCATTCTTCTAAAGCCTCATACACACGGTGCGATGGTTGTACGACCGAATGGACCAAATCGTATGTTGGCTGTTGTGTCTCGTGTACGGACATGCACTAAGCGATCGTACAACCAAGCCAAACGTAGTGACGTGTTACGAACGTATAAAGAGGAAGCTCAGGTGCATGTCATTTGTGAATTAGGAACGTAGGTTTACACGAACGGACACTTCAGGACGTTCCTGACTTCTGAGCATGCGTGTTTTGCACAGTACAACTTGTTGAACCAACTTCTCTGTACACATGATACAATGGTCAGACGCTTGCTTGTTGGACAACCAGTTTTCTAGTTTGCTCATCCAACTTCTGTTGTACGACAGTCGATTGTTGGCTGTTCCAATCGCGCGTACTAACGGTCGGATGATCGTACAACGAACGGTCATACAACCGCTTTCATACGATCGTTGCACCGTGTGTACGAGGCTTTAGTTGCCGATTCAATTTTCAGCAATGAGTCGGAAATTTTTACTTATGTATTTGTGAATGCTATAAATATTGCAATTCTTATCACATTGAATCAATTTAGTTAGTTGGTCTTAAGAAACTTCCCTAAATGAGACATTGGATTTTAATTTGTATCCAAATAACGTGTTGTTTAGTTTACCCTGATGAGCGTGTTTATGCCTTCGACCGTGTGCCAGGTATATATCACAGCATGTGCTCATTTTCCTGGAATGTGAAAGTTTAAATGTGGAGCTGTGGTTCACTTCACAGCTTCTAATTTTGGCTGTGTCACAATTAACATAGAGACTCCAAAGATTCCTTTTAGATAACTAGCAATTAGACAATTAACTTAGTAAAAGGATATGCACAGGTGCTGGGACAGATGGATTTCAGAAACATTAATTAACATGGCAGATATTAAAATCACTGCTAAAAAAGAGTTGTTGTTTCAACCAGAAGTTATGCTAACCTAAAAGCTTTCTTATATCTCAAAATACATTCTCATTAGTTTCAAATACTGCATGGTGTGAAACCAAACTACAATAATCACTTGACACTGTTTTTAATACAATAATGTCTTCTGAATTAAAGTGAAACTGCCAGCCATTTTAACTTTTAATAGTAAAAGTCCCTCCTAGGGGCGCCCACTATAACCTTTATGCAGGGCTTTTTTCAGCAGGAACATGGGGGAACGCCGTTCCAGCACCTCCAGCATTGAATGTATGTTATGGCAAGGGGTGCTGGGGTGTGCTGCAGGGTCCATTGATGCTGGCTCCTGGGGGATTTATTCTAGCTGGAGAAGATCTATTTTTGCAGGGAGGTCTATTGTTCCTGAGGAGGTCTATTGTTGCTGGTGGAGGACCTACTGTTGCTAGGTCTTATATTGCTGGGGGGGGGGTCAGTTGTTGCTGGGATCTACTGTTGAGGGAGGGATCTATTGTTGCTAGCTGATGAAGAGTCTATTGATGCTGGCTGTGGGCAGTCCTGTTGTTGCTGCTGGGAGTCTAATATTGTGGACGGTCCATTGTTGTTAGGGGGATTTATTCTAGCTGGAAGGAATATATTTTTGCAGGGGGGTCTATTGCTGCTGAAGAGGTCTATTGTTGCTGGTGGGGGGCCTACTGTTGCTGGGGTGGGTCTTATATTGCTGTGGGTTAATTGTTGCTGAGAGAGATCTATTGTTGAGGGAGGGATCTATTGTTGCTGGCTGATGGAGAGTCTATTGATGCTGGCTGTGGAGAGATCTGTTGTTGCTGTCGGGAGGCTAATATTTCACGTGGTCCATAGTTGTTAGGGGGATTTATCCTAGCTGAAGGGGATCTATTTTTGCAGGGGGGGGTCTATTGCTGCTGAAGAGGTCTATTGTTGCTGGTGGGGGACCTACTGTTGCTTGGGGTGGGTCTTATATTGCTGGGGAGTCAGTTGCTGCTGATAGAGATCTACTGTAGAGGGAGGGATCAATTGTTTCTGGCTGACAGAGGGTCTATTGATGCTGGCTGTGGGGAAACCTGTTGTTGCTGCCGGGAGTCTATTGTTGTGGGTGGTCCATTGTTGTTAGGGGGATCTATTGTTGCTGGCGGGGGCCTATATTGTTACTGGATGCAAGGGATCTATTGTTATTACCAAATTCCATACATTTCCTTGCCTTTATGAGCATTACCTCTGAAACTAGTTTGATTTTCTTACTAAGGAATGACTCCTCTACCTTTAGGGCTAAGCTTGCTACCTACCCTATTCCTGACTAATGAAAGTACCCCAGTGGCCAATAATGGTACTTTTTCTGGGAAGAGAAATGTCAGTGGGTGGAGCTTAGTCTTGACATCAAGAGAGTCAGGGCCCTATAAACAAAAACTAGTTTGGATCTAATAATACGATGGGAAGGTGGTTGGTGGTCACTGTGTGTCGCTCATAAGCATGCATCCCAGGAAGTTGCTCTGCATTGTTTTGCACAAAACAATAAATAACGCCAAATCATCAAGGCTAACACAGGCAGAAAAGCATAATGTGCACGTCAGCACAATTAACACATTAATTATTTAGTTTGTCCAATGTAAGTATCTATATTGTACCTTTTCTTCAATAAGAAAATATGATGTGCTGTAACCCAGTTGTACTGCGTAGTGTTGCATTATCTGAGTGCAAAGTGGCCTGCTTATAAACAGCAAATGGATGGCACACCAACCTGCCAGGAAAGGATACATAATAGTAAGTTCAATCAATATACTAAATGGCATTGACTATTATCTAAGCGGCCGAGAATGTGATTATTTGTGGGTGCTTCATCGATTTGAAACTTGCTTTAAATAAAAGAAAACTGTATCATCAAAGCAGCTTTCTCACAATCAACTCCAGAATTGTCATCACGCTACTGTAAATCACTTTGGCCATTTAGGTTTTTAGCATAAGAAGGTGCAAAAATCTTTGTGCTCTGAGTCATGGCAGGCTGACCGAGCTAAGACCACTTTCACACTGAGGCGCTTTACAGGCGTTATTTAGCTAAAAATAGAGCCTGTAAAGTGCCTCTTAATTAAACTCAGTGCGTCCTTTCTCACTGGGGCGGCACGCTTGCAGGAGAGTAAAAAAACTCCTGCAAGTAGCATTTTTGGAGTGGTGCGGGAGCGATGTATACACCGCTCTTCCACCGCCCCTGCCATTGGAATGAATGGGCAGCGCCAGCACACCGCTTCCAAAAGCGCTGCACGCCGGTGCTCTTAACCCCTTTTTAACCTCTTCTTAGGGGTTAAAAGTGTCCTGCTGCCATCCGAATTGCGGCGTTTATAACAGCGGTAAGGCCCCATTCACAGCTGAGCATTTTGTCGCTTGAAGCCTGAAGCTACAAAACACTGGAGGGGAAAAAAAATCAATGATTCTCTATGGAGATGGTTCAAAAACGCCTAAAGCCAAACGCCTGAAGCTCAAACACATTTCGGAGGTATTTTTGTTGCACGAATCGGGCATATTTGGGCATTTCTGGAACATTTGTATTGCTATAGATATCAATGGAAAAGCGACATTCGCACGTATTAGCATGACTTCCTTGGGCGTTTGCAAGCACGCAAAGACGCGCGACAAAAAGCTTGAAAAGCGCCCAAAAATGCTACGCTCAGATGTGAATGCAGCCTGAAGCGCCGCTAAACTAACGGCGCTTTACCGCTAACGCTCGGGCGGCCCCAGTGTGGAAGGCCTCAAAATGCTGCAGAGTGTTTAATTTAGAACAATAACATTTTACAGTGAGGACAAAAAGCACAGCTCCTGCACATTCACTTATATAGATAAATATTATAATACTATCTTTATTAAAGTACAAAGACTATTGCAGCAATAAACACATCACCTTGCTGAGTCTGTATCTAGTTCAAAATTACAAATAGTCATAGGGAACATTTAATTACTGCGTGAAAATGAATAATCCACTTTCATTAACTGTACAAACTGTAACTGTATAAACTCAAAAGAGTTAAATTGATTGTAGATATTTTAGAATATAGAATTTATATGCAGCATAGAATGATTAATACATCACTTTATGATCATAAATCTATTATAACTAGACATCAAAGTCACCAAGATTGAATTCTGATGGAAATGATTAACTGACTGATACTGCACACAATAATGTGATGAGTCATCTATATTAAATCAATCGAAAAACGCAAGAAAGGGTTAAGCTGGAACACATGGGCAGAATATTTGGACCATGCATACAGCTGTCCTTCCAACAGAAGGCGGTCTAAGGACCGGCTTTTGCTGAAGGAACAAGCTGGAAAACCAGCATCCAATCAGCCTGTTCTGGTGGGGGGTCCCCCTGTGAGAACACAAAAGCACAGCAGGAGAGATCGCTGCACTAACATCGCTTAGTTAGTACAGCGATCTATCAGGTTTTTTTTTTCGTTTGGCCTGCTGGGGTGAATTTTGGACAAGTTCTGCTGAATGGGCTGAATTTGAGTCACCCATGGCACTGTCCTTACCACCTGGCTTGACAAACTTCGAGCTATAGCTTAGCAATATTTTAAAGGTGGGTCTTTCAATTTTAGTAGTTTTTATGCTCCCCTCCCAAAAGGCCATCAAGATGCTTGACTCACCAGTTATCCATTAGTCCTGTATAATGGAGAATACATTAGAGGTGCATGGCCCCATTGAATAGCTTTAAAGGTGGGCAGACTTGAGAATTTTATCAGAGATAATTCACTATTGGAGTCTTAAGGTATAACTAAAGGCAAAACTTTTTTTTCAAATTTGGATAGAGTGCAGAGGGATTCAAACGCCTGTCAAGGTTTATTGCTGCCTGTGCCCCCATTAAGGAGATTCATCCTATTTGTCCTGTTTCCCATTGTCATTGAAAGTAAAAGAAAACCCCTAATATTGGGTTGTCCCCAGAAAAGTGATAAAGGATAAATCTTCCACACTAGTTCTGGTGACCCGGGGGGTCCCCAAGGAATTCCCTTAATTCTCAGTGATCTCCCACTTCCTGTTTGGCTAAGGGACAGGAAGTGAAGGGAAATCTCCACAATGGGACACAGATGGTGAAAATTGACAGGGGTTATAACCCTACTTTGCTCTATCTAAGATGAAAAAATAACGTTTGGCCTATAGTTCTATTTTAAAGCCACCAGAATGTGATACAACTTGCCAGTAAGTCCAACCTATATTGGCTATGGGTTCAGCCACTGCCTTGGGGTAGAAGGATATATAACCTGGAAGGAAATGTTATTACAAGCTACTGGTTTAAGGATTTCAGTGTGACCAGTAGTTTATCCCAGAGGACCCTGTCAGTGCTTCATAAAAAAATCAATTACTATTTTTATTGTGTTTTCTTTTACCTAGATACAATGTAAAGTGATATGTTTAACATTCTACTGAGAGCAGTCTGAATATTGCTGTAAGGATTAAGTTAATTTCTGGTGCATATATTCATGTTCTCGGTCATTAGGAAGTAGGATATTAAAACTTCTAGTGCTAGCTCATGTGTGATGTTTTTGCTGTAAGTTGCGTTGGGTGACATCACTTTGTTATAGCCCCATGTTTATCCAGCTCATTTTCAGAGGAACGCTATTGCACCAGAATAGATTTTGTTAGTCTGCATACCAGGCCCTACTCTGCATACCATTGCTTGCTTTGAGGATTACTTTCATTTTACTTCCATTGTACCCAGAGAAAATCTGTAAATGCAGGGTTTTTGAAACTACAAGAAAAGCTTTCAACTTTTTTTTTTTTAAAGGTATGTTTGCATGCAATTCAAGTTATGCAAGTATGTGGCATATGCTTTAAACAGTTGGAACTTTTTTTTTCATTTATTTTAATGGTGGATCTTTTATGTTACATACTGACTGAATTAAAAGAGGTTAAAAGTTCATTAGCTGGGTGGAAATCTACAGACCTTTCTTTATATTTTATTTGGGTCCTATAAATAAAATATTCTAATGGATAACATCTTATAGAAACAAAGCAAAGGAGAAAAAAAAAACACAATAAAACACACAATACCGCCTACTTTGGTCATCGAAGGGTTCTACGTTCACCAGGCGCACATTCCCTATTGGCGGTTGATTTTCTACAGCAGGCGTTCCTTTTATTATCGTCCAATATTCTACTTAAAGTGGTAGCAAACCCTCCTATAATTTTCAGGCAAGGAAGCTGCCATCTTGGCCTCTGTTTAATCTACAACTGCCGTGATGCTGCACATGTGATCAGCTTTGACACCAGCCATTGGATGGTTTGACAGTTTGGTCTAGAGCACAACCAATGGGAGTGTTACATTTCCGGCATGTGCCGCACTGGTTTTTAAACTGTTAAATGAATGGGTTTACTACCGCTTTAAGGCCTCATACACACGATTAGAAAATCATATGAAAAATACCGCTTTCGAAGCGATCATATGATAATCTGATTGTTAGTACATAGCTTTTGAGAGCCGATCATGACAGTTCATCCAACATTATCCGAAAATTTTTGCTCGCACGATACCAGATTGTATGATTTTCGTTTTAATCAGGACAGTTTTGATCCAAAAGTACAATGCAAATACAATGCAATACATCACTTCTGAATTTCTATTCGGTCCTAATGTAAGGAATTTTTGTAATTATAGTTAGTAACCTCTTCATTTTCAATTTTAAATATGAGATTAGCATGCAAAAAAAAAAACCCCAGATGATCAGTCATCCAATAATCTCATTGTGTGTGCCAGGATTTAGGGAGATTTTTTTTAATGTGCCACACAGGTTCCCTTGTGTAAGAGAAAAAAAAAAACTTGAATAAACCTTGAAGTTAGTGGTTTGTTGGGAATATATTCTCATTTTACTTTTATGCTTACTCTTTTACACTTAAGCTTTGTTAAAGTGGTTGTCAAGTCATGACAACCACTTTAACCACTTACCAACCAGAAGGTTTTCCAGCTTTAGGACCAGAGCACTCTTTGTGATTTGACACTGCGTCGCTTTAACTGACAATTGCGCGGTCATGCGACGTTGTACCCAAACTAAATTTGCGTTTTTTTCCCACAAATAGAGCTTTCTTTTGGTGGTATTTTATTGCCTCTGCGTCATTTCTGATCGCCACTATAAACAAAAGAAGAGTGACCATTTTGCAAAAAAAAACTAATTTCTTACTTTTTGCTAAAAAACATTTTTTTTCACCGGTTTTGGCCGATTTATATTCTTCCTCATATTTGTGCTAAAAAAAAAATCACAATTGGCGTTTATTGATTGCTTTGCACAAAAGTGGCCGCGTTTACGGATGATGAGAATTCATTTCTGGGGTTTTTATTTATTTATTTTTTTTTTACTAGTAATGGCAACGATCTACGATTTTTAGCGGTACTGCGATATTGCAGCGGACATGTCGGACATTTTTGACACTTTTTTGGGACCAATGACATTTATTCAGCGATCAGAAATTTAAATGTCCACTGATTACAGTATAAATGTCATTGGCAGTGAAGGGGTTAACCTGGGGGGGGGGAGAGCTAGGGGTAACTGTGTTCCCTGGGTGTGTTCTTACTGTATGGGGGGGGGCTGGGCTACCATGGGCATGAGAGATCTAACTGATCCCAGTGATAGGGATCAGTAGATCTCCCATGCCTGCACTAACAGAGCGGGGAAACGCTGTGTTTACATCGGCAGTTCCCCACTCTTTGTCTGTGGCCGCTCATCGCGGCTTGCCGGCGGACATCAGGTCCGCCCGAGCCGTGGGCACACTCCTCAGGAGTGTGGCGGGTGTGACCCCTAGCGGCTGTTCGCAAATCGCCGTGTTTTTACAGCGATTCGCGCACAGCAACCCGACTGCCGCCGTGAAAACACAGCAGGCGGTCGGGAAGTGGTTAAACTACAAGTAAGCCTACAATAAGGCTTAAAAAAAAACCAAAAAAAAAACCTTTTGCTTGTCCGTTTCCATCCGATCCACCAAACGAATGGAGAATAGGACCATCATCTGTTTTTCGCGAACAGGATCGGATTGGATGGCTGACATCCGCCACCCCATAGAAGAGACTGGAGGGTATGATCAGGTCCGTATGAAAAAACTGACAGGCGGATCTGATCGAATAGCCCGTGTGAAAGGGACCTAAGTCAGAGGAAGTTTCCCTAAACATATGCAGACAGCAAAAGAAAACTGACAGGGGCTCTAACATCACCATCCTTATTATAAAATGTGTTTTTTGTTCTATTTGTTTGAGCACTGGAGGGTTTCTCCTCCCATCTACGTGTCAGGTTCTTATGAAGACCCATGTGAGAGGACAATTATAAAATAACATACTTACCAAAGTGTGGTTTATAACAATGATTGCTTCCTGAAACTTCAAACTGTCTTTAGTGAGTTTTAATATAACAGGAAGACGTGCCCCTTGAACCTGCCACTCACACCCCTAAGGGTACACTACCCATAGGCTAAAAAGTGTCTCTCCTAAGCTGCACATTGAGCTTGTAACAAAATATACAATAATGGCTAAGAGAAAGGTAATTAGATAATAGATCCAGGTGTTCACTATAACCGGTCAGCACAGGCCAGATTCTCCAACAACAATAAACAATAGCTCAGAGCGTAGTTCACTATGTAGATCATATCAAGCTCTAGTTATCAACACAGCCAACCTTCCCAGTGGCTACATCTCTATTCTACATTCGTTTTAACCATGAAACAGCTCTACTAATCAGGATTAAATTGTAAACTTCCATAGCAACATGTTGTTTTGTTATTTTTCTTTTTTTAGGGGGTTTAAAATGATTATATATATATATATATATATAT
>BLSH010135702.1:738736-759522 GCA_018402905.1 Glandirana rugosa
GTAGGTTACGTTTACATGAGATGACCGGCGATGACGACGAGTCACGGCTGTACATTTATAGTTGTCGGTTGGCTGTTGATATTTACATGTCGGCACTGAGCAGCAGTAGCGGCCAGTAGAGTACATTTGCATTGGATGCTGTACACATATAAACATTAGCACAAATTTAAACATGTATGTGTAAAATATATATATCCATAGGAAGAACCATGGGCGCATATTTTTCCATCTTGATTTTAAGAATGTGAATGTAGCGCAAGTTTACTGAACTTTATACAGCTGTGTGCATGGGGCTATAAAAACAATACAACTTCCTGTTTCAACAATTCAGCTTCCTGTGTTGTCTCCACCTCCAGGCTCCTCACTGGGCATTGAACCACCATCAACAAATCAAGCCATTTCAAAGGGAGCTGGCATTGGAAGTAGCAATGCAGAATGATATTACTGGCTAGCACTAGATCAGGTGATTATTACAGGAACAGCTGGCCAAAAAATTACAAATGCTTTTGCAATTAAAACTGTAAACACGTGTATTTCAACTGTGCATTTAGCCATCTACTTGGAGTTCCACTTTACTAATATTATTATTATTCATTTTGAATGGCACCACAGTGAAACACATATATACTCATATTTTAAAGTTGTAAAGCGCTGTGTAAACTGTTGGCGCTATATAAATCCTGTATAATAATAATAATAATAATATTAAATGTGCTGTGGTAGCATACAGAAAAAAAAGGCTTGACCGCAACATACAGTATATATGTGAATGATGCTTCTTTTGGCTTCAATTCACTCCCATGTCCTGCATTTTCCTCTGGAGGGCCATGCATTAGGACTCATTCACACCACGCATGTGTGCTGATGTATGGTGCAAACAAGTGCTGCAATGTGTTGTTAGAACCCTTTGCAGTTCTTGCGTTCACCGCTTTTTAATTCTATGTACAGCAGCGCATCCATGGGCATTGTAATGCACACTGTGCACAAAAAGATTTTTCTCCAGTACACACCAACATAATGCTTTGATGTAAACTGGGCAAACAGACAGCAGTAGTATTTGCTATATTCTTGCATTAAGCCTACACTGATAAACACTGTTTAATGAACTAGGTGTGAATGGGCCCTTAAACTACAGGGAAGAGCACAAGCGTGAACACGTCTCTTCGGCTTATGCAGTCTTTCTACAAATACAGGACTGTTGATGCGGAAATTCTTATTGTACAGGTGAATAATGGTGTGTGTGGGGGGGAATACTATAATTTGGTCCATCTACACCTTGCATTATGCATGCAAGCCGAGACTTGTAGTTCTTCAGCAGATGGATACAAGAAGGCCCCCAAAACCAGCTACAACTAAGTCTGATTGGATATGAAAAAGACCCAGAATCCGAATCAGGAAATTTCTAAGCGGAATGCCAGTCCACCAAGCAGAAGTCATATAAGTTTCACAGTATTAGGGATTACGGATGGAAGGCTGATCCTTCTGAGCCTTAAGGGAGGTGTGCTGTCTCTCATTTGAAATTGCAGCCAGAGCAGAAATGGGAGGTTAAATGGGTGCCTTGCTCTGTAATCAAATATCACAAGCTCTACTTATCTATTCAATAAACAACGAACATGAAAAAATCAATTAGGAAGCAAATGGCTGCACTGGAAATATTTCTTCCCGGACAGAAAATGTCTTCTGTGACACAACAGTTGTAATACTGGAAAACTATAAAATCCATAGAAAAACTGAATATTCATTATTAGTTGGCAGCTGGATTGAAAGTAAAGGCAGCACAACTTACTACTTTTTTTTTTTAGTAAAACTTGGCTTTTCTATATCACCTGACAGGCACCCAACAGGTAATAATCATGGGCACAGAGAGCCATCCACCATGATAAAGGAGTATATATCTGCACCCGAGAATGACAGGTGTTTGCATACAGCTGCGAAACCAAACCAAATTGAGCTCTCTGGTATTAACTCAACTCGCCGTGTTTGGAGGAAGAAAAATGCTGACTGTGACCCTAAGATCACCATCCCTACAGTCAAGCATGGAAGTGGAAACATTATGCTTTGGGGTAGTTTCTCTGCTAAAGGTACAGGCTGACTTTGCCACATTGAGGGGCCAATGGACAGGGCCATGTATTGTAAAATCTTGGATGAGAACTTTCTTCCCTCAGCCAGAACAATAAAGATGAGTCGTCTAAAACTTACTAAAGGAGTGGGTCAAGAAGAAGCACATTAAGGTCATGGAGTGGCCTAGCCAGTCTTCAGACCTTAATCCTATAAAACAGCTATGGAGGGAGCTTAAACTGCCAGTTGCCCAGCGACAGCCAAGAAACCTTAAAGATTTAGAGAAGATCTGTTAAGAAGAGTCCTTCCCGAGATGTGTGCAAACCTGGTAACCAACTACAAGAAACGTCTTACCTCTGTGCTTGCCAACAAGGGTTTCTCCACCAAGTACTAAGTTTTACTTGGGGATCAAATATTTATTTTACACACTAAACTGCAACTCAGTTTATAACATTTGTATCATGTGTTTTTCTGGATTTTTGGTTGATATTCTGTCTCTATCATTTAAAATAACACCTATGATAAAAATTACAGATTCTTCATTTATTTGTAACTGGGAAAACTTACAAAATCTGCAGAGGATCAAATAATTATTGTCCCCACTGTAGGTGATGGCAGTGGCAATTTGTTTGTACTGTTTGCATACAGCCACCTGTAGAAATCAATGACACTCCCCAAATCCTAGCGTCAAGGGGGCACAATGTGCCTTTATACAGGTGAACAGTCATACAGCCGCAACCCATCGTTTTGTACAGGCAGCTGTAAGCAAACCTCTGCCACTCTCAGGTGTAGAAACATGCTTGTTTTTTAGTGTATGACTCTCGGCACCTAAAAGTCCATATGGTCCTCACATAACCCTTTATTTACCAAGAGCAATCAATATTCTGCAAAACATGACAACCAGTCAGAAACTGCCTTTCACTGCATGACCACCCTAGGCAGCTGAAAGCTGAAATCTGAATGGTGGAAATGGACTATGGGCTCATCGCTGGTATTTATTCCATGTTACCAGTTCACAATAAACAAGGAAATTAGTCAAAGTACAAAATGTCACATGGATGTGTGAAGTCACTACTTTCCAACAATGTGATAGGCTGCTGATTTTGTGCCTTTCCTCCTATTTTACAGGTATAGTTGAAGTTGGTGCATTTCACATAATTTGGCTCACCGCTCCCTTTCAAAGTACAAGGAAATAACAAGGGTGTCTATACAAATACACTAGTTACTTCTAGATACAAGTACTTGAATAATAAATGATGGCAGTGAGATGTTTCATTAAACAAAGAAATATGTTTGGGGTCTGATAAGCAATAATATCCTACATAATTTTAATATACTTGGGAATATATTTTAAAGAGGAAGTAAAGTCTTCCTTTTTAATTGTACTTACAGGTAAGCCTATAATAGGGTAATATAGGTACTGTAAATAACTAGAAAAACAAGTGAAAAAGAAGGCGTCCACACCATGAAGGCCTAACGGGTGCAGTTTGAGTGTCAGCAATGCTGGTGCTCAAACTGCACTTGTCAGACCTTCATGGTGTGCACGCTTTCCTTTTCTCTTGTTTTTCCAGTTTTTAATCGGATTACCCCATCTGAGGAGGGCAGCATGCGCCTGGTCTTGTAATTTTGATGTCCTGGTTGCTTTTCACTATGGAGGTTTTTTTCTTTTAGCGTTGGAAGTGTCTGTATTTTCTACTGTAAATATCTCCTAATCTTGCACCATTTAGGAGATATTTACTATATACGCTGCCACCGACGTCATCGGTGCATGCGTTCTGAAGGCCCATGCCATTTCTTCACAGCCCTGTGTAGTGACCGGTGGTAAAATGAGTGGGAGTGACGTCATCGCAGTTCCAACCAATCACAGCGCCGGAGTCCGCAAACCCAGGGAAGATGTCAGCCGTCTCAGTGGTGTACGGGCGCCGCTGCAGGACTTCGTTCTAAGGTAAGTATGTCATAATGAACTAGTAAGCGATGTATACTAGCTCATTATGCCTTCGTCTTATAGGTTTTTATTTTTTTTAATCGGGTTACAACCTCTTTAAGAGCTATACAATAATATTCTGCATAATTAATACATGTATAAAAATAATGACAATAATTATGAAGTCCACATAAAGTATGTCTTGCTAATATTTTGTTGACTACGCAAAAGAGCCTACCTAGCCAAATCTGGAGAAAGATAATGAGTAAAGTCCAAGTTTAGAAAGGGTTAACACTTGAAACGGATAAGCTAGACTGTAACAATAAATGTAATCCAATTACTAGAGGGAAAAAAAAATGCACCAACTGCAAAAAATATGTATTAATAATACCAGTTCAAACTGAATTCCCATAATTGAATTGCGCTTAAATATAAAGCTAAATATATATTAGCTAGCTCATAATAGAACGTCTTAAATTATATATCAGCTGTGATTCGCCATCCTTTTGTCATGCATCATTCTTTTGTTCAGTTGGTTAAAATCCCAAGAGGGCAGGAAAAAAGGCCGCATCTCCTGTTGGTCTTTGTTCCCAGCAGGGAGAAGGCCCCTTTTGGTGGTCCTGAGGTTAACGCCCTACTCCTCTTTTCATACCTGTCATTTTAAATTGTCTTCACAGACCATGCACACAGACTAACAGCCTGACCTGGTCAGCAAGCCTGACCCGGGGGCAGGAAGAAGATCGCATCTGGTTATTAATATTGGGTATTATGACATGAAATCTTCCAGGCATTTGAGAAGTAGGTCTAGTAATTATGTACAGTAGTCTGCCTCGTATTGTAATCAATGGGGGGGGATGCAATTGAGGAGGCTGTTTTTATTTTTTCTGCCAGTCTGAATTTCATATTTCACCTGCAGACAGACATAGCAGAAAAAAACAGGGCAGGCATCCAGCAATACACAGTAATCACACAAAACTCAAAAATATCATCTGATGTCTGCTAGCTCAAGAGACATAATATTCTGGTGGGTTTAATGTACAACATGAAAAACTAATGCATTGAAGCCTTTGCTCATAAGTTGGGTGAATTAAATCTCCCATGATGCCCATCTCTTCAAAGTTAGGTGGGATGTAGAAGACGGATGTAAAAGTTGCAAATATAGTTCTAGTCAGAATTTTTTGCTGCTCTTGCCTTACAGAGCATTTTATTGATAGAACAGATGATGAAATCAATGGTGTTTGTTCTCCGTGGAATCCCTGGCTATGAGAGGCATGACCAACTACGTCCACCTATCACTGAAAATCAGTTTACGTTACTATTCCAGTTAAAAGGTACAGTAAAAAATAGAATAAAGCCTTGGGAGGGATACAAGGAATACAGCCTCACTGCTCACTAGGTCATGTTTTCTTCTAGGGATAGCAGTAGTCCTTTTATCAGTAATCTGGTTATCCGAGAACCCCCCTGATGCAGGATAACCAATCCTAAACACACCCACTGCAGGTGCTTTGCTGTCTTTTACATTAACCACTCGACATCCCAAAGGTTTTACCCTTTCATTACCAGGGCATTTTCTGCTATTCAGCACTGTGCTACTTTAACCACTGAAGGGCCGCCTCATGTACATTTACTGCAGCAGGGTGGCCCTTAAGTGCAAAATCACATATCCTGAACATGATTGTTGTCTTCGGCTCTGGGGAGCATGCATGCCGCCGGAGCCGCGCTCCCGCTGTGACACAGCAGGAGCCAATCAGCCACAATGGCTGCCAGGACCCGCCGATCGTTCGTAGGAGAGGCAGGCGCAGTCTGCCTAAGTAAACAAGGCAGACCGCTGTTCTGTCACAGAGAGAGAGAGATCTGTGATTCCTGCTAATCAGGAACACAGATGTCTCTCTTTCTCCAGACAGTCCATCCCCCACACAGTAAGAAAGCACACCCAGGGAACACAGTTAACCCTTTAATTGCCCCTGATGTTAACTCCTTCCCTGGCCGTGTCATTTATACAGTGACAGTGTATTTCTTTTAGCACTAATTGTATTGGTGTCACTGGTCCCCAAAAAGTGTTACTCAGGGGTTGATTTACTAAAGCTTGAAAGTGCAAATTTTGGTGCAGTTCCACACAGAAACCAATCAGCTTCAAGGTTTTATTGTCAAAGCTTGATTGAACAAGCTGAGTTTGAAGCTGATTGGCTAGCATGCACAGCTGCACTGGTTTTTGCACTCTCCAGCTTTAGTAAATCAACCCCACAGTGTCATATTTGTCCGCCGTAATGTTGCAGTCCTGCTAGAAATTGCTGATCGCCACCATTACTAGTAAAACCAATTTAAAAAAATAAAAAGTCCATAAATCTGTCCCATGGTTTGGAGACATTATGGGGTGGATTCACTAAAGCTGAAAAGTGCTAAATCTGGTGTAGCTCTGCACAGAAACCAATCAGCTTCCAGGGTTTATTGTCAAAGCTTGATTAAACAAGCTGAAGTTAGAAGCTGATTGGCTACCATGTGCAGCTGCACCAGATTTTGCACTCTCCAGTGTTAGTAAATCAACCCCTATAACTTTTGTGCAAACCAATCAATATACGCTTTTTGGGATTTCTTTTACCAAAGATATATAGCAGAATACAAATTGGCCTAAATTGATGAAGAAATTTGATTTTTTACATTTTTATTGGAGGTTAACGGTGTGCCTAATAAGTGAACGCATATTGCTTTTACTTACAGGATCTGGCTGTCTTTTATTCCTGAACTTAGAGGTGATTTCAGGGAGAAGAAACAGGCAGATCACTGTTCTGTGTGATTGTAACGGAGCCAGAGCCAGAGCCAGAGCCAATCAGCAGGTATACAGCCAAAATCATTGGCTGCAACCTGCTGACAAACTCCTGCTGTGTCCAATCACAGCACAGATCAGTAGGAGCATGCCACACGCCCAAAAAAAAGGAACATACCCGTACATTGCCGTCCTACCCGCTAGCAGTAAATATACTGTTAGCTGGCGGAAAGTGCTTAGGAAAGTCTGATATGAAATAATATCAATACTAAGATGCCTCTCACAACTGCCTATCAAGTTTAAATCTTGAATGTAAGGGGTGCTACAGGAAGCAGAAAGATAGGATGTTGCATAGGTGCTCTCTTCATTTTCCCTGCAGTAGATTACACAGATTTCAAAGCTCACTGATTGCTTTCATTTGATGCCTAAAATTGTCCATAAAGCGGAGTTCCACCCACATTTTTCACTCCTCACCATGTAGCACTAATGTGCATCCTTAAAATGAATTGGCAATGTATTTATTTTTTTCTGTTCACTTACCTGATTTATGCCTATATCTAATTTCACCTCTTCCTTTATGGGCCGTGGCACCGTACGTCATTTCCAGCTTTGCATTGGCTCCTGGGAGATCTTGGTCAGCTTGACATGGCACTGCTCCTGTAACATTTAACATTGGCATCTATGGAAAATCTTGGTCAGATTGACATGGCACTGCTCCAGTGCCATGTCAAGCTGACCGGGATTTTCTATAGAAGCCAATGTTAAATGTTACTGGAGCTGTGCCATGTCAAGCTGACCAAGATTTTCCATAGACGCCAATGTTAAATGTTTCGAGGGCAGTGCCATTGGTTCTAGTAGTGCGTTTACACTCATAGTATGTACTTTAGCCCCAACAAGCAAAAGCGCAATGTAGGCCATTGATGATACTACTCTGTACAGGAACCTCAAGCACTACAAACCTCCAGGCACTTTTCATCCACAGTTATTTCTACGTTTTTTTCAGCTATCAGTCCCTGAAGCCTGCACTTTTTCCAAGCCAAGATATGTATATGTGATACCTCATACCACGCCACTAGGTAGATGTTAAATCAGTATTTCCAAGGACATGCTGCTGTTTGAATCTATATACCTAAAGCGGTATTCTTCCCAAAGCAAGAATGTAATATATTGCAGCTTTTTCCAATCATTTGATGTGGTGGCTGCATTTGTTTTGTTTTTTAGGCTTTATTCCCTATGTTTTCACCTGGTGACACATCTCCTGTACTAGAGTGCCTCCACTCTGGATGAAGGAGCACAGGGGCACCTGTGGACCGCAGCATTGTCAGTCTGGGGGAAGGGGAGTGTTAGATGTACTAGCAGATTTAGATACACTAAACAAATTTAAGCCAAACTCCAGCTAACATTTTACAAGCAGTTACAGAAAACAGTGTTTTCCTTTCGGGATAAAGATGTTACATAAATAAAAGCTGATCATTGTAAGCACCCCTGTCAGTAGTGAATGGTTTGTCTCAACCCTGCAGGAGAGCACATTTTTTTTAAAACCACAGATTTACTGGCCAGGTCACCAAGTGAAAATGAAAGAAAGAAAGCCTAAAAAAGAAAACTAATGCAGCTATCACATCTAAGAATTGATAGGCTGCAATATAATACTGTATATGTTTGATTTTGTCCCAGAGGACCCCAAAACACTGCATCACCACTTTAAAGCTTGCACTGGTTTCTAGAAACTAAAGTGGAGCTAAAGGCAGAAGGTTTTGCATCTGAATGCATTCAATGCCTTAGGATAAAAAAAAAAACTTTCTGTGTGCAGCAGCCCCCAATACTTACCTGAGCTCCATCTAGATCCAGCAATGTTGCATGACAGACTCAGCTGTCTGGGACTCTCCCTGCTCATTGGTTGAGACAACAGCGGGCACCATTGGCTCAGTGAGCCAATGAGGATAGAGAGGGGGTGGTGCCGAGCCTTGGCTCTGTGCCTTAATGGACACACCAAGCAGCAGCTCGGCTCAGATGCCCCCATAGCAAGCTGCTTTCCGTGGGGGCACTCGGCAGGAAGGAGTGGCCAGGAACACTGACGAGGGACCCAAGAGGAGGATCGAGGCTGCTCTGTGCAAAACCACTGCACAGAACAGGGAAGTATAACATGTTTGTTATTTAAAAAAAAACAAAAAAAAACGAGACTTTAAAGTGTTACTAAACTCAGCAATATAAAAACAATTCACCCCCCCCCCCCCCCACAGTGCAAACAGCTTCTAAATCTTCTTTTTATATCAAAACACTGCTGCTATATACCTTGTTTCATATGTATATTGCAGTCAGGTGATAAGCTGCAAGCAGCCAGGGCTTCCACAGTGTTCTCTGATGAAAACTTCCTTTGCATCAGTGACCCTTCACCCACAATCTGGCCAGAGCTGATTGGTGCTTTGCCAATGACATGCTCAGTTCACAAATAAATAATCACTGCCTCTAGAAATGCACTACAGTCAGTGTCCACGTGAAACAGGAAGATCGAACAGAGCATGTGCAACCTTTCCACGCTGCCTGCATGTAGTATAGTATAGTCTAATATAGTAGACAGGGCAAGAAGGAAGTATCTGGCCATACAAGATCAAAGAGCCTTTTTACACAATACAGAGGATTAACCCCTTAAGTTACACAGTGAGTATAGCAAGCATGTTATTCTGCATATACAGACTGATTTTACTGTTGTGGGTTTAGTAACACTTTAATATCACTTTAAGCATAGCTGACATCTATTTTATCATCCAAAGTATTGGTGTTTTACGATGCCTGTAATTGCTGCTTCTGCCCAGCTTCTCAGTCTGTTGGCACCCACAGGCGCATCCATTGCATCTGTTTATAAACAACTGTTGCACCCATGATTTACTTAAGGAAGCCACAATTGAACCAGCTTGCTGAATTCACGTTCAGTTGTCTACAGCCTTTTGTTTGTTTGAAAACTAATTTTCATGTGAAGTGAAACCAGATGTAGGAGAGCTTTCTTTTATTTTAATCTTCTCCATCATACTTACTCCTTTCAAACAGAGCACCCACCAGTCATTTTTAAGAGGGGATAGAAACATTATGATGTGCTAATGACACTGATTGCAACTTAAGTGTATGCATCTGTAGGGAGACTACAACAAAGTTTACTAGAGCAAAACTAATAATAATTAGTGCAGACGGTGAACTGCTAGGTAGCTGAATGTGCATCTGTGGCTCCAGGTATTAGTGTTTTATGCTGTGACCATATGATGTGCATTAAAGAAAAATGCAGACCCAGTCATTAAATTGCATGAAATATCAGAAACAAAAATTGCAGATCATGTGAAAATAATCCTTTTTAGTGAGGTTATGTGACTGTGTTATTTTTTCACTTGTTTATTTATATTCATATTATATATTTATATGTATATGCGTATATTTAAGAATGTTGGTTTAAAATTACGAGGGCTCTTCAAAAAGGTTCCACACTTTTTTAACGGAAACTTTTTGAAAGACCCCTCGTATATACATTCTTTAGTCTGCATTCACGCAGGGGCGACCAACTTCAGCGCGACTTTGCTAGGTGATTTCAGCGTGACTTTCAGAGCGACTTCAAGTGACTTTACAACACGACTTATGCCAGGCGACTTTGCCTGTGGCCAATCAGAGCAGGGAGGGAGGGGGTTGCCTAAAGATACATTCTATTATTTTAACTGTAAAGTCGCTTCCATTTAAATGGGGGATCCAACTTGGAGGCGACTTCTATTGAAGTCTATGGGCACAAGTCGGATAGAAGTCGCCTAGCAGTAGTACAGGAACCTTTTCTGAAGTCGGGGTGACTTCAGTAGTATATATTAAGACGGATCCCATTCACTTCAATGGGATTGCAAATGTCAAGCGAATTGGGGCGACCTGAGGCGACTCAAGTCGGAGCGCAAGTCGCCCCTATGTGAATGGGCACTTAGGGTTGATTTACTAACGGCAAACAGACTGTTCACTTTGCAAAGAAAGTGCACTTTGCAAGAGAACCTTTCCCAGAGCTTAGCAAATGAGGTGAAGCTTTGCTGACATCCATCATCCAATTCTGCGCAAACAAAAATGCTTTTTTTTTTCCCCGTGCACATGATTGGGTATTTTTTGCAAAGTGAAATTTCACCGCATTCACTACATTCTGGGAAAATTTTTCTATCAAAATATAACTTACCTTCCAAAGTATACAGCCATTTATCTTTAGATTAACCCCTTTGTATTGCACAAAAGCATTGTAAGCTGTCATTCTGGAAATGTAGAAAAACCTGCAAGCATTAAAGGAAAACCAAGATCTACCACTGGGGCTAATTTACTAAAACCAGAGTGCAAAATCTGGTGCAGCTGTGCATAGAAACCAATCAGCTTCCGGGTATTTTGTCAAAGAGATACAATAGTGGCAGTGGGAAATTCATCCTCCCCAATGTGTAACTTGGAAACGGGAATCTGGTAGATTTTTTTTCTAAAAAATCTATATGTGTATGGTCAATAAAGGCAGAATGTTTTTTATCCTAATGCATTCTATGCATTAAGATAAAAAGCCTTCTGTGTGCAGCAGCCCCCCTTAGCCCCCTAACAATCAGCTGTCCGAGATTCTCCCTCCCTGAGCTGACACACAGTAGTGGTGTCATTGGCATTTGCTGTCAATCAAAGTCAGCTAGCCAATCAGGGGAGGGGGGGTGGGGCCAAGTCGAGGCATTGTGTCTGAATGGACTCGGCTTGGGTGCCCCCATAGCAAGCTGCTTGCTGTGGAGGAACCCAACAGGAGGGAGGAGCCAGGATGACAGAAGAAGGGCCAGAGAAGAGGAGGATCCAGGCAAATCCACTGCAACAGAGCAGGTAAGTAGAACATGTTTGTTATTTTTACAATCACTTTAATTGAACAAGCTGAAGTTAAAAGCTGATTGGATACCATGCACAGCTGCACCAGACGTTGCACTCTGCAGTTTTAGTAAATCAACCACATAGTGTCATGCCATCAAGTACTATTTATATGAATATATTTTCCTAAATGTCCTCCACTTTAAACAGCCTTTACAACTATAAAATGGCACAAGTAATTTAAAATATGCTATTTTCCCTTCTGTCATTAATTTAGATATCTGCGACCAGAAATAACGTTTCTAAAATATGGGGGGGTGTATGCTGTAGCTATACAGGTTTAGTGTTGGGCTGAAATAGTATGTCCTGGATACGTCTAGATTCCAGGCACTTACCAAGTAATTACAGAAGTTGACAGACCTAATCTCAGGAAGGTGAACAAAGTTTATAAATTAGTTCTATAAATGCAAAATAGAGCACAGCGGGGATCAGCTATTTTGACTGCATTCAGTCTCAGCTTCTACTTTTGACCTATTTATCAACAATCTGTTTTGCAGTTAATGTGCCATATACATAGTCGGGTCCTGATTAGCATGTTCTTATGGATTACTAGGTGGGAGCAGAAGTGATCAGGATAGGAGCTGCAACCTTCTCATTCATGTGCTGCCACCAACAGCAGAGAATGATCTCATGCATGTTGCTAACTTATATTAAATTTTATTTTTTATTTTTTTTTAATGAAAAAAGATGTTATACTTACCTACCCTGTGCAACAATATTGCACAGAGCAGTCACTTATCTCCTCTTTAGCAGTCCCTGGCTGGACTCTCTACTCCTGCTTCCTCTGAGTGCCTTCTTAGCAAGCTGGGTGCTATGTATGAGGACAGCCATGCGCACTCTCCGAACCGGGCTGCATGCATCCACAGACACACACAGCACCAGTAAACCACACCCCCGCACCTTCCTCACAGCAGACCAGGAAGTGAGAGGAGTGGCGCTGTAGCCAGGACAGCGCTGAAGAGGTGAGAGGAGTCAGGTGAGTGTTTAGGGAAGGTGGGGTATGAAAGATAGTAGGGAGTTTTTTTTTTTTTTTTTTTACCATATATAACCACCATTACTACTCCTTTTTACCAGAACCAATATATTGATTTATCCCTAAATTAAATTAAACTGGATAGTGGAAATGTTGCCACACTGATAAATGTGTCTCACGGGCTCTTTTCCTAAGGCCTCTTTCATACGGATAAGTTTTTCTTACGTTTTTACCTTGCAAGAAAAATGTTTCTCTTTAAATCCTATGGGTTTTTTCACACCACTGCGACGTGGGTGCAGTGCGTTCTGAAATATCCTGCATGCTGCATCTTTGGTGCAGTTTAAAAACCGCACCAAAAACGCAGTTTCCCATTGGAATTAATGGAAATCTGGGTTTTAGCCCTAAACGGATTAATCCGGAGACACGGATAATGGGGCAGGTAGAAGGAGAAGTGGATTTAGTCCGTATTATTAGACATTCAGAGAAGCGCCAACCATTTGGTGCGAAAAATGATCCTGAGAGAAACAGATGGCATTATTGGGATGTGGGAGCCATGGCAAAACTGACTGGGGCAGAGCCGATACTTGTTCATTCCAGTCTTGGCGAATGAGCACATGCAGTACATTACATGGTATGGTCTCTGTACTGCCACTATATACATGTGGTTCGAAAAATTCATACAGAAAGTTCCACTCTAGCTAAAGAATATTATAAAAAACAATTATAAAAGAACTGTATATGTATATTTTATGCATAATTTATGTATGTTCTCAATTATATATTTTGTCATTATTAAGATCTAACCGGAAAAAAAAAATGAATGGAAATCGTGGCAAAATCACAGTAGAAATGCACCCCGATTTGCATTTTTTGGTGTGTTTTTGAGTTACATGTCCATTTCTCACAGGTGCGGGCAACCCAAAAACACACCAGAAACACACAGGAAATGCATCTGACATACAGCAAATTGCGGTAAAAATACATATGCGTTTTTACTACAGGGCAGTGTGAAAGGGCTCTTAGGGTTTTTTATCGAAAGCAAATACTACTAATTTGGGGTGTTGAAATACTCTCACACTTCCACTGCCTTACTATTACACCACCTCTAGGTTTAGTGGACTCACTATTTAACCATGGGGCAACCATGAAAGTCTGCTGTATATGAGAGTGCCTCAGATTTCAGAGCAGAGAATCAGACTCACTAGGGGAGATTTACTAAGACTGGAGAACACAGAATCTGGGGCAGCTGTGCAAAGTAACCAATCACCTTCTAAGTTGCAACCTAGGTTCACACCTCTGCGGGATTGAAATCATGCGAGTTCAGCTGAACTCACACAATTTCATACCCGCCTGTCAGTCCGACTTGGAGGGGCGATTTCAGAGACATCTGTGCGGGTTCCTGCACAGATATATATTGAAATCGCACCGAAGTCGCCAAAAGCAGGACAGAAACTACTTTTGGGAATCGGTGCGATGCTGACATTGCGGACGGTGCCATTGCCGCCGATTTGACATGCCAAATCGTACCAATGTGAACCTAGGCTTATTGTCAAAGCTTAATTAAACAAGCTGAACTTAGAAGCTGAATACTATGCACAGCTTCACTAGATTCTGTGTGCATCAGTATTAGGAAATCTCCCCCTGCGAGTTGACAAGTGAAGGTGCCTGATCTACAATATAAGCAGTGGGTATAAATGCTTTCTTTATCTACAGGTTGTGCCTTAAGGCCCATATACACGGTACAATTATCGCCGGAAAAAAGTCATACGACAGCCTGTTGTGCGATAAGCCGACCGTTAGTACGCACCATTCGACGGTCAATTTTCAATTATCATCCAACAGAAGTTGTATGTGAAGACTAGAAAACGTTTGTCTGCCGACATGGCGTCGTCCAATTTTTGGCTCGTGTGTACAGAAGTTGGCCAAACAAAATTTGTAAGTACAAACACGCATGCTCGGAATCCAGGAAGTGTTCGTGTAAACCTGAACTTCCTCTTTATACGCTCGTAACACGTCACTACGTTCAGCTTTGTCGAACGATAATTTGACTACCGTCAGTACGCTAGAAAAAACCACAGGCAGCCAATTTTGAAAAAAGTTGGACGTGCGGTCGTACGACAATCGCATTGTGTGTACGAGGCTTTAAGATATCATATTAAGGAAATGAATCAGATTGGTGTAAATTGTCTGCAATGTTTTTATCCAAAAAGCAGCAGAAAGTGTAACTATAGCTTATTTAAATCTGACCTTTTATAAAGAGACCCAAAGGGTAAAACTGAGATGCACCTGCAATTGCTTTCACATCTCTCTGTTTCTGCTCTGGCATAAAAAAATCTTACCTTCTTCATTTTATATACGACTGTCTATAAACATGCAAGGCTAGAACAATTCTATTAAACATAACACGTGATTACAAAAGCAAAAACTCTTGACTTGAGGGCATGGCTCCCTTTTGAACAAAAGCCAACCTTTGAGTTCTTTTATTTTTAAGTGCCCCTATAAAGAGGAAGCCCAGTAATAGCTATCAGCCTCAGACAGGGATTGATGATATGCAAACTCCCAGCAGTGAAGCAAGGATGATTTCCATGTCATCAGCATCCTGTGATGGCTGAACATGCTGTGCATCATTCTACAGCATGCATCTTATCTGTGCAATTGGGCTTATGTCTGTGCACATAATTGACAGCTTTGCTTTTTATGGACGCTTGTAACACCCAGATTTGGCTAACAACCTGCAATTTGCAGCCATGCGCTATTATAAAGCGGGCGTTTTATGGAGTTGCTGCTTAATCATGAAAACAAATAATTGGGAAGCAATGCATATGGAGTGCCAGGACCCCAGTGTGTTTCACAGAGATTCTGGTATTAGCATGCACGTAAATAAATGTGGCAAGACCCCATTATGCAGTAGGTCAGGGCTGACAGGTGGCTAACTCTGCATGTAAAAAATCCAAATTAATCTAACGACAGCTTCTCATTAAACTTTACTTTTTAATATTTATTTTACCATTTTTTATCTATTATATATTTTTGTATTATGTATGTATATATATATATATATATAGAGAGAGAGAGAGAGAGAGAGAGAGAGAGAGAGAGAGAGAGAGAGAGAGAGAGAATGTGTAGTTTCCAATACTAAAAATGGCCAGGTTTTGTTATTACTTATTTCACTTGTGTCCATACCAAGAAAAACAAATCCAGAAATAAATAATTGCACAAAGAAATACCCCATGCCATATGTCACCCAGGAACGTGAGGTCATTGGTATCTTTTGTCTTTTAACTGGCAGTCAGATGAGCTGCTGGAACATATTTTCTCTGCTCAGGTGTTTACTAGGAAAATATTTTTATAAGATAGAGGTCTAGGTAGGTACGCAAAAAGACCACCATGGGCAAGAGATATTCCAGTAGATGGTTACTAACATTTGCTGGTTATTTACTATATGCTCTTTGTAAGCGATATTGGTGTTGTTTATGAAAAGCATCTAATTAATAAATTAAGGATGAGCTTTGGGTTGAACATGAATTTGGCCCAAAACTAGCCTCTTTGAAGTTTGGTAAGCAGCCAAAAAAGCTGTCCATATTTGGGCACTTCAGATGCCCAAACCTCTGGCTCTGTGACTTTACAGCAGTAGCAGCACTGCCGCAAAATGACCGTTACCCTGACCGGCTGGTGTTTGTGAACAAATGAGATGGAGATGCTGTGAAACATCTTTGTCCAAAAAATAAATAAGCAAACAATGCCCGATGATGTAAATCCATCATCATTCACATGGTCCAGGGATGCGGATCCTTGTCCATCTCAATGATTTGCTGCCCATGATGTTTACCCGCTGTTCTACGACAGCAAAATGACAGATCCCCAGCCACATGCTGTATGTCAACAAATCGGGCAGGATTCTGGGTGCAGTCTTTGACTAAATATGGTCAAAACCATATTTAGTCAATGACATCATTCGGAATCCTTAGCTGGTTTATTTAGAAACAAAACCTGGTGGGCAGATAAATGACAGATCCCTGGCAACTGTTTGTAAACAAAATATTCCCTAATGTTCCCTAACTTACCATGCAGCTTTAAGACATCCCTCAAACAAGTTATTTGTATATTTTCAAAGTTGCCCTTTACGCCACATTAAAATACCCTCTCACTGCTGAACTGTATTTTTACATTTTAACTACGCTTGGTTCACTTATTCCGCATCCTATGAATAAAATCTCCAAACTCCGAGAAAATATCCATTTACCATTTGAGCATATAATTAAATAAATAAAGTAACAATTGGAGAGACACCACTATATGTGTCCAGAGAGGAACTCCCGACCGCTATGGATGCTACTGCTAGGCATGTACTGTGAAGACAGTTAGGTTACAAACCTTATGAGATAGACCGTAGACCGATTTGACCCATAGATATACACACCAGCAGACTCTTATCTATAACAAGTAAAGGTAGTCATTAATGGGCAGGTCTTTTCCAAGAACAATGGAAAGTGAGATATTTGCCTATCCTAACTAAAATTGTCTCTAAAATTGGTTGAGATCTTATTCTCAACTCAGCTGATGAACAGATGTGTGCAGAAAGGTCCCTTCCCATAGTAAATGAAACAATTGGAGCTAGGTCAGGCTGAGGTTTTCCAAAATGTCATAAAACCTTTAAGATAGGTCATTAATGCTTTCAAGATTGGTCAGCATATGTTATAGTGTGCTGTGATGGCTTAAATCCATTGCACTGCTTGCTTTTATTAGGCCTTGTATAGCCAGCATAAAGCCGATCAGTTCAAATTTTTATAAATAATTACAGTAGCTGGATGTGCAGACTAGAAATGTTTTTTTTGTACGTCAAGGCACGACTTTCGTATCATTACTACGGTTTTCGTACGGAAAAAAATTGTATGATCAAGACTACGCATGCTCAGAAAAGAAAAAAAATACATACAAAGCTATTCAACACATTACGTCACTTCTGACGTTGAATTTGGTCGTACGAAAATGTTCGTATTGTTAGTATGCTCTTCACTTTCGACATGAGACAATCATCCAACAAAAAATGGACGCTCTGTCTTCTGAAAATCTATACGTGTGTATGAGGCTTAAGACAGACCTGCATTATCTATGACCTTTAACAAATGCTATTATATGCATTGCAACTAGAGAAACACAGCAAGTCCCCTTCCCTTGTGATGCCCAACCAGTTAAGCCATTTGGCTACAATAACTAAATGTAATTTGTTAGTAACCCCTAACCAGGGCAATCTTTGTCTTTAAAGACATGCTTTAAATGTCTGTAACCTTTTTATATGATTGGCTACCAGGGTTCCTTTTATTATGCTTATTTCCCTACCAGGTCATGTGTGTCAGAAATACAGAAAATAGCATTTCTGTTTATCTCTCTGCATAGGTTTTTTTCTATCCCATCTAAACAAATTATTTGAATGCCATTAGGCAAAACATGTTGTGGTTGCTTAGCTGTAGAGACCTATTCCAATTTCCATCCTCACAATGATTTTTATGCAAATGAGGCCTGCACAATCTCCTGACCTCTTTTACCATCATAATGGGACAATGACAGGTCAATAATTGCAACCATACATATCTGGAATATATTTTTTTTACTTTAAATGATAATGTTGGCAGAGCCTCAAAGGAATAAACTACACGTCTGCATTAATTCCAAACTAATCAGCCTATCATCACATAGAGTACAGAATAATGCACAAACCAGAGACCTGATCCATTTAACTTACTTTTTAATGAAGATTTTTTTTTCACTTTAGGTGTGTGTGTATCTAGGTGTGTGTGTATCTAATATATATATATATATATATATATATATTTTTTTTTTTTTTTTTTCCTTCAAAGCGTTTGTTAACCCAAAAAATAAATACATATCCTGTTCCTATAAAGCAGGGATATGCAATTAGCGGACCTCCAGATGTTGCAGAACTACATATCCCATGAGGCCTAGCAAGACTCTGACAGTCACAAGCATGACGCCCTTAGGCAGGGCATGATGGGACTTGTAGTTTTGCAACAGCTGGAGGTCCGCTAATTGCTTATCCCTGCTATAAAGCATGTTATACAGCACAGCGCTTGTGCTGTGTCATTTGGCCCCCTGTATCACCTGTAATACCTGTCTGATCCTGCCAGTTTCTGCCCTCCCTTCTCTGCGCTGACTCCAAAATATCATGGCTGCCAAGCTGTGATATCGGAGTCAGTGTGTGTCTCTGTCATCCGCAGCCTGCGCGGTGTCCTATGTGCTCTTTCCCCTCTCCTTGCCCCCTTCCCTCTCTACATGACAGCTCCTTGTCCGCCCGGCCCCCTACTGTCCCGTTGCTTAAATCTATTTTTTTTAGTACAATCCACTCTCTTTATTAATATAATGTCCCCTGTGACTGTCCTTTATGGAAATAACACTGTATATACCTTGTATACTGAGCGCTCATCAGCGCTGATTGAGCCTCCCCTTGTCTCCTCTTTCTGCCCGACAGATGCAGCGGGTGGGGCCACCTCTCTCCTCCCCTCCTGACTGACGTCAGAGGGGAATCCCCGGCCCTGCCCACTGCATATGTCGGGCAGACAAAGGAGACAAGGGGAGGCTCAATCAGCGCTGATGAGTGCTCAGTATGTACAGTGTTATTTCCAAGGGACAGTCAAAGGAGGACACTACATTAATAAAGAGAGTGGCTTATATAAAGATGTAGTGGTGGGTTAACAAACACATTAAGGGCAGAGGGAGACAGACTTCTATGTTTTGCACCCCTGGGTTCCTTGGTTATCAGGTGATCACTGCTAAAGGACACTACCTGGAAGTTGATGCATTCAGCTCTTGGCACGTTTACTGCGACCATGGCTTTTTACATCAGTTTGGGTGCAGCAAGTATATATTGCATATGAATGTGCACATTTATATATACTTTCATGCGCACCCTGTGGTAATGCACAACTTAATAGGACATAGATCTATACTAGCTAGTCATTAAGGGGTTACAGTATATGGCAATGCACTTAGCCTCTTCACAGGCTGAACCGGCCAGGGAAAGGTTGAACTTTTATTAGGCCTTGCATGGCCGGCATAATGCCGATCAGTTAGAATTTTTATAAATAATTACAGTAAGACAGACCTGCATTATCTATGACCTTTAGCAAATGCTCTTGTATGCATTGCAACTAGAGAAACACAGTAAGTCCCCTTCCATTGTGATGCCCAACAAGTTAAGCCATTTGGCTACAATAACTAAATGTAATTTGTTAGTAACCCCTAACCAAAGCAATCTTTGTCTTTAAAGCCATGCTTTAAATGTCTGTAACCTTTTCATATGATTGGCTACTAGGGATTATTTTATTATGCTTATTTTCCTACTGTGCCATACAAAAGATGCTTCTGCAATGTAAAATACTTTAAATTTAGGCATATACACATAATTGTAAAATGTGCAGGTTCTTTGGACCTGTTTGGTCCCCTACGATTTATACACTCTATACCCTAAATTTAACTTGAAAGTAAGACATTTCAATGAGTTTGACAAGTTCATTACATCATTGTGCTCTGTGTTAGTTTAGGGTTAAAAACATCTCTAGATAATGCCACATAGACATGGTAGACAGAGCATGCTGTTGTCAATTACTTTGGATAAGGTATTAGAAGTCTAATTGACAGGACTCATTGCACGCAGATTGCCAAGTAAGTGCATAAAAATCTCCAATGATGATATAATGATATTATAAACCAAATATTAATGCGATAAACAGTACCCTGAAAAAAATTATATATATATATATATATTTATGTATATATATATATATATACACCAATCCAGTTGCTCTGGTTACAAATTGGTATAGTTAATGGAAGTAACATCACACACATCTGAAGAACAGATGCTGCATGGAATTTAAATTTCTTGCATCAAATACAAGCTAGCAAGCTGACCATGAAAATTGCTGGCCTTAAGTGACCCAAGATTACGCCATCAATCAATTCCTCTCAAACCTCTCCTGCTTGTATTGCACTGTTTGCTCTATTGCTTAATGCGTGTGATAATATTTCTTCTGTGTGAACATCCCTAACTAATTGGTGGCTGAGAACAATAATGATACAGCATATGTTATATATATTTCATGATGATTTTTTTCCTTAATTGACTTAAGCTTTCATTTGCCGAATGCAACCTGGTA
>BLSH010135702.1:763307-778465 GCA_018402905.1 Glandirana rugosa
AATTATTGTATCATGAAAGACACGCAAAGTTTCCGACCTATCACTTAGGATGGAACTTTTTACATAGGTTAATTCTGGTGACGTCTTTACATTAAAACGTCGAGTCTTTACATAATTGGTATAAGACGTAAGGTCCTTTTTATGAGTACATCTCGATCTGTAATTGGGAAGAATCGGTCTCCAACTCCTCCGAGTTAAACACCCGGTCTGAGGTAATACAACATTCGAAAGACGTTTATGTCTTTTGTCTAAGTATAAGTCAAGTACATCCACTAGTTCAACGGTGACATCACAAAAAGCTGGCAACACTAGCGTGAAACTGCTCCATGGAAATAAATGTGGAAAAGACAATGAATCTTCAAGCTCCTCGGTATGTAATGAGTCTGTACAAACCCTTATGAGTGTATAAAAAAAAAAAAAAAATGAAACACTACAGTGGCAACTTGATCACCTACATGAACTGAATATGAATCTGTTTTCTGTATTTGCAGAAAGCTTACAACATAATGGAGTCTGGCCCACAAATTGAGCCTCCTCAACCTCTGGCTAAGAAGGGTTAATGTCTAGCTCTACATGAGTATTTTTCCTGGAATGCAGAATATGGTTAATACATTTCTGAGCTGCAAAATTACATTTCTGCAGTGGTCTTAATTGGATACATTTTTCAAGGTAGGATTCACTATCCAGCCTTTGAAACGCACAGAAAGTACTATGTTATTAAAAAATATTCTGCATAGCTTCAGGACAAGACAAATATGAGCAAACACAAAAAAAAACAACAGTAAAGGGAGGAGCCAAAAGAAATCATTGGATATTCGAGTAGAAAAACTTTTTGTTGGGTATGACTGTGCAATGTTGTCTGTGAAACAGTATGTTATAATTATATTTTAGAGCGAGAAGTGATACTTGAGGCCCCTTTCACATGGGGCGGATCTGTTGGAAGAACTCCGCTAGCTCAGCAGGGGATCGCTCCGTTGATCCCCGCTGAGCAGGTGGATGACAGGTCTGTCTCCGCTCACTGTGCTGAGAGAGACCTGTCAGAGCCCGCTGTTTTCTATGGGGAGATCGGATGAATATGGACAGCCTGTTCATTTTCATCCGATCCACGGAACGGATGGTGAACGTATCGCCACCCGTCTGTTTTGAGCGGATCTTGTTGAATCAGAAGGCAGGCCGGTGCCAGCAGACACATATCCGTTAAGGTAATGGGTGGCCCGCTCTGATCCAACTGAAAAGTGGACAGACGGATCAGATTGGGCCAATCGTAAGAAAGGGGCCTAAATCTGTAAAAAAGGTCCCCCTGCAAGTTAATGTCATAAGGTGCTAGTATGCACCGATACTAGCACCTTATGGCAGACTTACCTTTTAAATGAAGCCCTCCAGCGGTGTGCTGTCATGACTCCCAGCACTTCCATCTTTACCCGGTCTTCCTTCCGGGATAACGGGCTTTGGCTGTTTGAATGTCCGAGCGCAATGATGTCACTTCCTTGTATGGGCATGGGAATCTTGGACGCGGCACAGTACTCTAGATTGATGGCACACTCAGCCACCCCTCAATTCAGAGCAAATGCTCTGGTGACGTCACCAGCTGCAGAAATAGTGAATATCTCCTTACTAACAGGTAAGCTTTATTATAAGCTTATCTGTAGGTACAAGTGTCCAAGCAGTGTTTACCACCATTTTAAGGCTAGATTCACACCTATACATTGTGCATAAGCACAGTAATACTCTATATGGTGTGTTCTTGCACCATTCATTTTAAACGGCACCCAAACACAGTGCTGATGTACACAACGTGCATGCCATGCGATGTGCATTACAACTTTGCATCAGATCCTGTTTTTGCTGCAGAGTTGCGTCATTCAAAATAGGGGTGGGGGCTAAACCAAATAATATTTGGATAAGTTTACCTTGTTAAAAAAAAAAAAATAGATGCATATCTTTTTTCAGGTAAAAAAATATGCATTTATTTATACATTTTTTAAATTAAGGAGTCTGTAAAGCATTGCACCCATGATCAGCAGATTGCGGATGCAATCTCAGTCTCCTACAGACTGTCAAGTGTAGCTGTCTGCCTGTACCTCATATGGGCAGGCAGTTACTGAATGACAGGAAGGATCAATGAACTACCTAGAGCGCTTATCAGTGCCCTGATAGTTCATTGAGAACTACAAGCTGACAGTTGCAATGGATGATGGTGGTTGTAGTTCTCCCATTCACAAAACTGAATGAATGACGTGGCCAGGTGGGCGGAATCCCGCATTGCTGTTTTTTTTTTGGCAGCAGGTGTGGTGAGAAGATTCCTGGCCCGCTGTCACAACGGGGACTCAGTGGGTTGCTCAGTTAGAAACACGTTACATGTTACACCCTAAATCTGAGTATAACATGTTACTAATGCCTCGTACACACAGTGCGATGGTCGTACAACCGGACGTCCAAAATCGTATGTTGGCTGTTTTGTCTCACGTACTGACGTGCACTAAGCGATTGTACGACCAAGTCTAATGTGGTGACGTGCTACAAGTGTATAAAGAGGAAGTTCAGGTGAACGTGATTTGTGAATTAGGAAGGTAGGTTTACACGAACGGACACTCCAGTGCATTCCTGACTTCTGAGCATGAGTGTTTTGCACGTACAACTTTGTTGGCCCAACTTCTCTGTACACATGGTACAACAGTTGTACAACCGCTTGTTATACAACGAAAGTTGTCTAGCCTGCTCATCCAACGTCTGTTGTACGTCCGTCGCACGTTGGCTGTTGTAATCGCGCGTACCAACGGTCGGATGATCGTACAACAAGCTGTTGTATGACCGTTGTACTGTGTGTATGGGCCTTAAAGGTGAACTTATACTTTACATGGCAGTTTTTAAATTATATTTGGAATCTTTCTAAATTAAAAAAAATACAGAAGACAGGCACTGGAGAAGGGCATCTAGTGTCTATGTTACTCCAGAGTGATTTCTTTGTTCTGGCAGATGACACATTAGGACCAACAAGTTAGTTGAATGGCAGGCGCGGGCCAAATATATGCATCCTTCAGTTTTGCACAGTGCTAACCTACACCCAACAACCATGGAAGTGTCCATAGATAATTGTTTGGCTTGTTGCAATTTTTAGTGACACCCTAAGCTTCACCAGAATTGGAAAGCAGCACCAAACTTCACTTTTAAGCCTGGGTTCACACTGACAGCGGGAATGAAATCAGCTGAACTCACACGATTTCATTCCTGCACGTCAGTGCCGACTTCGGGGGGATTTCAGACATTTGTGCGTGTTGCTGCACAGATGTCTATGGAAATTGCACCCGGAATCGCCAAAAGTAGTACAGAAACTACTTTTGGAAATCAGTGCGGTGCCGCAAATGTGGCGTCGCCCAAATTCGGACAGTGCCAATGCCGGCAATTGCCGCCGATTTGACATGTCAAATTGCATCAATGTGAACCTAGGCTACATGAAGCCCTAAAAGTTAACATGTACATTTCTATAAAATGCCAAGACAGGATTACTACTGACTCAATAAGAGAACCCCAACAACAAAACACTGACAATTTAGCCTATTTAAACTGTATTTTATAATGGATTCACACCCAAACCAAATGGACGCTAGTAACAAATTAATTCTAATACTTAGAGAAAAATAGTATCTGTAACAAATATGTTTTAATATTATCAAATGAAAATGAATAAAGAAAGAACACAGCAGCACAAAAAAATACAGAGTCGCACATTGACGCACAGAACACAAGCAGGTCAGCTGCTTACAGTAACCAATCAGGTTTTGTCTCACAAATTATGAAAAGACTCTAACTGGTCACTAAAGGTAACTTGCTTCAGTGTTCCTCCACTCGTCTCCGTTTTCTTCTCTAATCAGGCTCACCCTTCTATGTGTGACACGGTCTGCTAACAGCAAACAGTTAAAAAGCAACTCAACTTGAGCATAATGAACTATTAGTTATTTGGCAGTGTAATCAAAGGTGACATTTAGGTAAAGGGTATAAGTTAAAATAACTTAAATATTTTTTTAGCTCCCCCTACACATCTTCTCCGATTACAGGCCAGCGAGCAGAGGAAGCTATGCTAGCTGGTTAAAGAGCAGTGTAACCCATTGTTTGCTGGAGCATGTCCCAAAAATCAAAACAAAAAACGTAATAGAAAATAGCAAAAAGAATGCTGCGTAAAGCCGTGAAGTATATGTATATTATGTATATGTGTATATGTATACGTCATTCTTTCTGCAAGGATTTGGAATTTAAACGGCAAATAAAAAAATGTTTAGCTTTAACTAGTTTTGCGATAACTTGTCAATAAAGAAACACAAAATCTACAATTTCTCACTTGCTTTAACAAGTGCGCGATCTTTGATTCGCAATTGAGGGCTCATGCTGATGGGTGCGGAGGGGCATACACCACCAAGAAGCAGCATAGTTTTTTGGGGGAGGTGGGGGGGGGCCATAGATGTTTTTGTACAGCCACGGAGAATAGTCTGTACAAATCAATGGCAGGTTGTCAGACGTTGTGGATGTATGGATGCACCCAAATGATCACATGCATACAGGGGCGGATGAACGGTCATGGACATGAACTGTCTGTGTTCAGCACTGCTCATCCATCCCTATGCATGTAATCACTCAGATGTGCGGTTATATCTATACAGCCATGGTGTCTGTCAGCCTTGATTTTTACAGACTGTGGCTGTAGGCAAATACTTGTGACACCCAAATACACTCTTTCTTGACGGTGTACACCCCTCTGCATCTATGTGCATGAAGGCTTAGTGAACAAGCATTCATCAAACTGATGAAAAACATAACATAAAGCAGAGCAGTTGGGATTGATGAGTTCTATTTTATCTGCATTTACATATCTGTCAATCCACTCCTGGGATAGACACACTCCTAACAGACAGCACAGCCAGGTTGGTGACTTGACATTTCCTTACCACAGTTGAACAATACAGCCAGGTCACCTCCCTGCTGACAGCCAGTAATTGAACAGTGAAGGCACAGCAGCAGAACCATTATAAATCATGGCAGCACTGTGGCTAAGTGGTTAGCACTTCTCACTAGCTGCACTAGGGTAGTTGGTTTGAATCCCAACCATGGCACTACCTGCCTGGAGTTTGAACGTTCTCCCTGTGCCTGTGTGGGTTTCCTTCCACTCTCCAAAGATATACTGGTAGGTTAATTGGCTCCTGTCCAAATTGGCCCTAGTATATGTATTAATGTGAGTCAGGGACCTTAGATTGTAAGCTCCTTGAGGGCAGAGAGTGATCTGAAAGTACAATATATATCTAAAGCTTTGTGTAAATTGACAGCGCTATAAAAGTACCTGTAATAATAACCACTCTGTTCACTCTGCCCTATCCTCATTTTTTCATATATCTTCCCTAGTTATATCTCTTCTAAGTGAGGATAAGGATGGCAGCCCCAGAGAATGCAACTTAAAGTGTTACTAAACCAAGGACCCTGCATTCACTATATCTGGACTCCCACAGTACACAGAACATGGAAATGCAATTATTTTAGTAAATATATACTGCTAAATATCTCTTCTCATCGGCAGTACATAGCAGTCTTGTGACTTCTATTAGTGTCTGGTTAAAGCTTGTAGGAGTTTTCATACTGCATTAGCTGTCCTATCAGGATGCAGGACCACTGAACCTCTCCCTGGACAATGCTGATTGGCCCTGTGCTGATCATATGCACTCTCCCAAGAAAGAAAAATAAAACTCTCTAGCAATACACACCAAACTGAGCATGTGCAGCCTGACTCCATAGGCTCTGTCTTATCAAGACATGTTCTGGAGTCAGAAGAAGAGGAGGATCTGTGCATATAGGATCAAACGGCCTTTTTACACAATGCAGAGGACCCTTAGGTTCCACAGTGAGTATAACAAGCATTCTTTACTGTATATACAAACTGATTTTACTGTTGTGGGTTTAGTAACATTTTAAAATACAATGGTTCCTTTTAAACATAAGCTGTGACACAGGTTGCAGATTTAGAAAAGCTGTGCTCAGTTTTCTGTTACTGCCGGTCTTGCTGCACCATACTTCATCTCAGTGTTATTTTCACATATGCAAGTGAAAATTTGTAGCAGACAAGGCCATAATTATTGATTCTCATCTAATGCACTCGCCTTTGTGTTAGCACATCTCTAAATTGTTCTTTAATTGAACACTTGAATCCCAACCATCTATGTGATACCAGTGTGGCTTGATTTCCGCACTATGCGAAAATATATTAACTGAGGTAACCGGAAAGACAGTCCTGTTGAGCAATAGCTAACTCTATTGTTGACAGCATTTTTTTTTCTCTTGTGGATCATTTTCTACACGAGGTGATGTCTGTGCTGGGTTCAGACATGCATGATGAATACTATTGATTATTGATTGTACATGGGAGGTGAACTTGCTGGTAAACAGGGCAACATTAGGCAGCCGTCAGCAGCCGGACTGACAGCAAATCATTTTACCAGTGGAGAGTTACTTAGCAGAGATGGGTGGGCTTATTGTACCTTAGGCAACCTCTGACAAGCATACTTACAGCTTTCATATATCACATATCCTCTAGCATTTCAGTGGCTTATTATTGCAGCCCAAATCATCATAAACGTGGTCTTCACTTGGAGTACAAGTCCAGCCAAAATTGCTTAGTTGAGAAACAGGCAACCAGAAAATCTCCGCTTTTTCCCCCTGTATCCAAAACTATAAACATTTTTTTGCTGGAGTTGCACTTTAATAAGAGAAAGAGCAATATCTGATATATGGCTAACTGCTCATAATTACTACAATTAAAAAAGGCATAAAAAAGGTAACTATTATAAACACATACAGTGTTTTGCAGTGTGCCTTGAAAATCATACTTTTATGGTTAAAAATACATCTAGCACAGTCAGTTGGTGATCTGCTAATTCTAGTCTGCCAATAAAAACAAAAGCAATCAATCCTTGACACCTTTCATTAGGATACACGCCAAAATCAAAAGTTGACTTTCACCATTGTAAAACATCATAGTTTGAAAGAAACCCACGGACATAAGAATTTTCTACAATATTCCATAAATTGGTAATAACTGTTTTTCCTAAAAACAGAAGATGATTACTATGCAAAATGTATTGTAAAGCACATCTCTGGAATATCCACTATTTTTTATACATTGTTTTTATTCTAATTATTATACAATTCTCGTTAACTTGGATAGTGACAAGCATAGTGTAATTAGAATTCTAAGCAGTTACTGGCTGAAACTTCTGGTCCCAACACATCAACACTAAGCTAGCATGAGACCCTATCAATATTCCTGTTCCTAAATAAGAGACTATGAACAACCACACAAAAAAAAAATCTAATAAAAACAGAATGGACACGAAAAACAAAGCCACATAAAAATGGCAATAAAATAGCTCACATACAGTAACAATGGCTGTAAACCAACTCTGTACAGACACCCAAACTACAGCATCATACAGCATCAGTATTCATTGACTGTACTTCTCTAAACAGATAAAAGTTGAAATTGTATTGGCTGAAATGGGCTACTAAATATCATTGGTTGCTCATGGCACTGCTTCACCCCACAAGAGTATGTTCATTTGGTGGTATCATTAACTTATACATGCTCTTACCTTATAGAGCCGTAGGGCCGCCTCGTGCCTGTGGTTGGTGGTGTGTAAGCGTAATTTATCCACGCTGTTGGTGTAGTAATCACAAGCATTGCACTTCAGATGCACCGGGTTGCCAATTGCGATGCACTTCAGTCTCCATTCATTGCTTTTGCCCCCTTCTTTGATATGAGCCACCAGTTGGTACTTTTGCATATGTTTATCAGTTTTGCAGTGGAGCTGGAAGTTGGCTTTCAGCTGAGTGTTGTAGTTACAAAGCTTGCACTGGTAGATGTCTCCAATTACAGCCCTCCATTCCTCTTCAGGCAAAGACCGTTCATTGCTCACATGCACATTCAAGGCCTCCAGACTGTCAGAGTTGAATCTGTTGCAAACAGCACACTGGTAAAGCTTCAATGCTGGGTCACTGATATAAGGTGACAGCTCTCCTGTAGTAAGGAGGGACAGGTCATCACCCATTAGCTGACCACTGGCAAGCCGGATTTCAGGCGGCAGCTCATTATTTACTACGGAGAAAAGGGGGAAAATTGAAAAAAAAAGGAACTTGAAGACCAGAAAGCAAAGCACACACAATGGAATCCGTAAAATAAAGCCTCAACCAGGAATTTGCCTTCTCTGGAGCTTAAACTATAAAAAGCTGTAATAGGATTGAATCAGGATCAATTACAATCATCCCTTTCAACTTCTAAATTCCCTCATCAGATAGCTTTAATTACTCCTACTGGGCATGATGTCATTCAGGAATTTGAATTTTCAAAGCCAGCAAAGGTGATCAATAATATAACAAAACAGGAGTGCTCTATAAGGTCCCCTAATTCATTTACACAACACTAACTGTAGTTTCCTTAGGTAATCTACCTTTATAAACACTCTATTGCATAATTTAGAAAAAAAATCACCACAAATCCTGTACAGTAATCACAATGGCAGCATAAGTTACATAGCAATTATTACCTAAAATATTAATCATACTAGTAAAATTACACAGATGATGGTAACTAGATTAGGCATTAAAACGAAAACAGCCAGAACTGGTCAATCCACCCAAAACTCTAAAGTTAAAAATCTGTTGTCCGTAGCCACTGCAAGGAGATATCACTTTTGCCACTGAAAGGGAAGATACACTTCAAAATGAGGGAGCAGAGCTGGGTACTATGGATGGGAGTCTGGTCCCCAGGAGCAATCACTGGATAAATAAATAACTGATATGTAAATCACATGTAAATTCAGAATCTATCTACAACGGAAACATCATTGCTGGGTGGAGTGACCCTTTTGAATTATAGATCAATAGTAACAGTCTAACTACTGCTAGTTGTATCAACAAGCACTTTAAGAACATCTAGGCATTCTAAGTACTGTAATTATTACGCTGGATGTATACATTAAGAACATTCAGCTTTTCAATCTCTCAGAATCAACATTTCTCATCATTTAAAGTATTGTGTGCATATGTTAGGGTTGCCACCTGGCCAGTATTTAACCAGCTTGGTAAGTAAAATGAGACTTGTCAATGTTATGAGGAGAATAGAGATAAGGCAGGTATTTATTTATTTTATTTTTTACCAGAAAAGGTGGCAATCCTAGTACATGTGAACAGCCTGATTTGACATATCACAGTGTTTGGCACTCCAGTGAAAATTAATCAACCAGGAAACAAAAGAAGCCATAACTTTAGGACTCTACAGCTTGGCAGACATGATCATTGTATGTATTCATTTTAGGCCACGGGAGTTGTCCTCGCCCTATGCATACTATTATTAAATCAGACTTTTAAAAAACCTGATTGAACCTAATGAAAAAAGGTAAGTCTACAGCATCGGCTGCATCTTAAAGCCCATTTCACAATGCCAGTAATACTCTATCTTAAATTGTAGTCTACCCACATTATATACATAAAAAAGGGGTTTATTAACATAAATTAGCTAAGCAGTACACCTTTGAAGCATAGGTTTTAACTCTTATATATACCATGTGGCAGTTAAGAAATCACATCACTTTTATCGTGTTTGAGAGTTTTTCAACCACATGTACTGAAAGTATATGCTGCCCAATTACATCCCTTAAAGTAGAGTTACTAACTAAACTAAAGGGTTTGGTTATTATTAAAAATCTGACTTTTAGAACTGGAGTTAGAGGCTACAGTCTTATCACATATTTACAATTCAGTAGAGTATAGGTATGATTATCAACAATGTTGAAATCCATGCTTGCTAACATGTTTCCTGCTAACCTACCTTTACAGATATTTTGTGGTTTAAACAAAAATAGGGGCATACGATTTACAATGGTGTATGCCTCAATAGTGCTGACTATCATGATTTAATAAACTGAATATTGTTTCTGCTCACAATCCTAAATATCACACTGCAGGTACACAGGAGATGGCTACACTTCAACGTTAAATCTATCAGACAACATTACATATCATATATTGAAAAGGGAGTGCCTAAGGTGCAGCAGCGGAGAAGAAATACTGACCAAGTCCTGGAGCCAGTGCTGCAGCTGTGGCAGGGTCAAGCTGGAATGGGTTTATCATCATCTGAGGGTCAGCTGGGCTTTCCAGTTTCATCCCAGTCAGGCCTATATTTTGGGCTAGGTAGTACTGATAAAGCTCTGCCTCAGCTGGTGCAAGGCCCAAGTGCAGATTGTGCTGGATCTGTTTCATGTTTTGTTGCAAAAGCATCATGTTGTGCATGTGCTTTTCACTGGTCATGTGAATACGAAGATTTCTTGCCACATTGGTTTCATAATCACACACTTCACAACGCCAGGTGGGTTTTTGTTTTGGTTTAGAAGGAGATGGTGTCCCACAGCCACTGAGGCTTGTGTTGGGTGCTGGGGATGTATGGCCATAGACCTGCTCACCATTCCCATTCTGTAGGTTCTGGACATTATTTAGGTGCTTGTCTGACTGCATATGAATACTGAGGTTGCCTTTGGTAGTTGTAGAGTAGTTACAAACCTCGCAACGGAAGGGTTTATAGCCACAAGTGTAACTTTCACCCCTGGCAAGCCGAGGGTGAGGCTGTCCAGTCTTACAATAAGCACAAGTGCCAGTTGACTCTGGGTGTTTCTCCTTCATATGGGCCTCTAGAGTCTGCTGATACTTATAGTGCCAGTTGCATTTGGGGCATTTTAAAGTTTTACAAGAGTTTCTAGAATGCATCATAGTCATGTGGCCACCAAGCGACCTCGAGGACCCCAGAACTGTGTCACACTTGGGACACTCTATACCATTTCCTGGTGAGCCCTCATCTGTGCCAAGAGTGCCAGGTACCAAGCTGTGCTGGTGAGGAGTAATAGAATTGTCTTCTTCTCCTCTAACGGTTTCATTTGGTGAAAGTGAAGTTGCACAGTCCTTACTGGCACTTGCATCCTCAAAGTCCTTGCCACCAATGTTAAAGCTACTGGTAACATTGCTATTAGTTAAAAGTACAGCAGTTTGTTTTTTCCTTTCTAAGTCATCGGAAACCGTCACCGAGGAGGAAGAGGTACCCTTTTCAATAAATTTTAGCACACTGGATGATAAAGGAGAAATGCTTTGGTTTAAGAGCGGGAAATCTTTGCTACCAATACTATCTGCTAGGTCACCTAAAACCTCTTCTTCATCAAGTTCATTAGGATATGAATCTTCTTCTTCATCTACCCCTTCAACAGGCTCACTTTTAATGGGTAACTCCCCATTAGGATGTGAGCGACTGTTCTCTCTTTGCCTTTCACAGTTGTTGTCTTGGTCTTTACTCTCCACCTGTTTGATGGAGTGAGACGATAAGTGGCTGTGGGACACAGAGGTAACTGGGGTGTTTGGTTTTGGACTAGACATGCCCCCTAGGTTTGCTTCAGCCTTTGGCATTTGGTTGACCCCATGTAACTGCTCTGTTGTGCTGGCGGTACTTGCACTACCTTTCAAAAAAGCAAATCCCGCCTGCAAAGAGTCACCATTTTCAACATGAAAAGCACTCCATAAACCACGGAAAGTTGAATCGGGGCCTATAAGGTTGGTAGTAGAAAAGTGGGGGAAAACAGAATTGGGTTTTTTTGGTTCTAGAAAGCTTATAAGAGGTTCTTTGTCCTTGCCAATCCCCTGTATTATGGCAGACACATATTTATTGTTGAGAAGCTTTTGCTCCTCATCATTAAGGGTCATCCGATGATCATGCACAGCATGGGTTACAAATGACCTAATATAACCAAATGACAACTTGCACAAGAAACACATTAAAACAGGTTTCCTTTTCCCATCACTAACACAACCGTCAAATTTAGACAAGTCCACATTGTTTGGAACATCTTTGGACACACAGGAGTTTTTGGCTGAGCCATCACTGGTAAGATAGTCTTTGTCTCTCTTATGTCGGAGATCATAGACACGGAAACTGTGCAATACAGGACCAACTCCTGCTAATGCTGAGGTATTTGGGAAAGCCTGATCGGCTGTAAATGGTTTCCCGAGGGATGAAGCGATATGAAAAGTGTTGATGATCTGTGGGTAGAAAGACATGGACGCTGAAACAGACTGATCACTCTTCTCTCCAGCCGCAGTAAGCGAGTCCAGAAACATTGCTGTAGAAAAGAGTTTACTATTTGCTCCTTGTTGTGCATTCTGCCCACTATCTTTGGAGTCCTCAATTATATAAGCTGATCCATCAGGCTGGTAAACTATGTCCCCTAGTAAGTTCTCCACATCACTGTCCTCTAGCTCACTTACTTCGCTATCATTGTCGTCCTTCAAGACAGGAAGGCGAGCATTGGGGCAGTGGTGTTCCATGTATTTTTGTAAACTGGGGAACGCAGTGGCGCATTCGTTGCAGGGTATCTCTTTAGCTGAGGCAACCTGAGTGGCAACTGCATTCTCTACACTGAAACCCAGTAATATTTCACTCTTGCACTCGTCCGTTCTCAGGTTGTCATCTGAAGAGCTGTTTTCCCTGTCAGGTTCCATCCCTGCAACTTTTTCTGGCACCTCATTATCAAGTTGTGTCGCTCCACATAGCTTTGATGTGCTCTGCCCATTTTCTTGCCTTGAGATAGTAGGAGAGTCACAGGTTTCCATGGCAATTGCTACATGTGGATCTCATTTCATCCCGCCTGTCAGGGACCTGGATAAAGAAATTGAGAGAAATGTTACTGATACCAAGCATATCATCATTTATTACAAAATTAACACCACCAACAGAGCAAATATAAAACTGGTCTCTGCATAATTTATTAGTTAAATCAACAAATATTGTTGCATTACGTTTTAATTAATAAAAGTAATAAAAAAGTGAATTTAATCGAATTCAATATCATTGGCTGTTACTTCACGTTGCCCATGCTTTCCACTTAGTATTTTTTTAAGAAATAAGGTTAATTAGCTGGCATCCTATGAAGAAAGTCAACATATGTCAACTGATGTCAAATTTAGAATAACATTGATAATAAGACTTCTGTTTTCAATTGGTATCAGTCGATCATAAAATTGCTTTCATAAAGCAGCCCATATAACGGCATATTAAATGGTTAAAGTGGTTCTAATGGCTGAAGGCTTTTTCCCTTTATGCCTTCTATGCATGATCTCTATCTTGTGTGTGCAGCTCCCCCCCAGCCCCCCTCTTACTTACCTGAGCCAAATCTCGTTCCAGTGATGTGTGCGAGAGTAGCGGCTCTCCCAGCTCTCTCCCTCCTCACTGGTTCAGACACAGCAGTGGGAGCCATTGTCTCTTGCTGTTGTCAATCACAGCCAGTGAGGAGAGAACGGATGGGGGAGGGCTGAGCCACGCTCTATGTGTCTTATGGACACACAGAATGGAGCTTGGGAGCGAGCATACACAAATGTCCTTATAGCAAACAGCTTTCTATGGGGGGCACTCGGGGGGGGGGGGTCAGAATCTCCCACTGGGACCTGAGAAGAAGAGGTTTGGGGCTGCGGTGTGCAAAACCTTTGCACACAGCAGGTAAGTATAACATGTTTGTAACTAAAAAAAAAACTTTACACCTAGTATCGCTTTGAGATTAGCCCTACTCAGTTGGGAGCAAACACATTTGCTATATATTTGGCCAGCCTTGGTGATGGCCAAATGTGGCAGATGAGGGTATTTCCAACTGGTCAAAGCTTGGGAGACAATTAGAAAAAACTTTGCTTTGCATAGTGCTAAAAGCCTAAAATGACAGCTTGGCTACTATGAATGACGTAGTTGGCTGCTTATCACAACTGCTATAAACTTATAAAAGTCTAATTACCAGCAAAATGTTGTTGGGAGTTTTTTTTCCCATAGACAAAATGGGTGTTTAAAGTGTGGAACAACGCATTCCAGTATGCCTTGCATGTCAGAGACATGTTGGGCCTAGCAATACTTTGCTGTCTATTTAATAACACAACCCAAAGATCAGGGGTGTGTAGAAACACAAACTTAAGAGTAAGCGGACTACTGAAATCTGTTTTCTGATTGGTTGTCATGATAAAGCACCATGCATTCTGCATTTACAAATAACCAAGGTGTGCTTGCTTGTTGTTATTAAGACAATAGAACAGGTCAGATTTAATTTCTCTATTCCATTTGTATAGCAATAAAGGTCAGTTTGCAGAACGAAATCCAGAGTCATTTTCGTACAGTGCAGTAATCAAATCTAATCGTGTCATCTATGTCAGAAAGGGGAAATTATCAGATACATCAAACGATTTGCATAGATTGAAAATGAATCAAAATTAGTTTTGGTATGTGTGATGGCTAAAATGACAGTCTAATTGCTTCTGCATCAAGCATCACAAAGCTTGGTGTGTAATTTTAATCATTGATGAGTTACAGGTTAATTATGCTCAGGGAATGCAGGGAGATTTAAACCCTCTTTGAAATTATTTGATCACAAAGAGCATGACAGAGGAATCATTTTCTAATTAGTAAACATAGACATGTTTACCTTGGATAGGAAAGACTTTGCACAAACAACACTAGTAACAGAACACAAGGCAAGTATTAAAAAAGTATAACAGAATAAAATGATGACTATTACTTATAGCAACTGAACTAAATTACATTGGCTTTCTTTACCAGGCACTGTCAAAATGAGATATCTAGAGTCACAGTGGCTAAAACTGGCCATACATGGATGGAAATTAAGCCATTTCAGCAGGGACCAGCCAAACTCCAACCCATGTAGAATTATTATTTATGTTCCTGAGAAGTCAATCTATCAATCGACTTCTCATGAATCGGCTTGTTGGAAAATTCTGCTTTAATCAGTGCATGCAGCCAATCAGCTGCAGCGCTGATTGCTGTATTCTGATGGCAGTGGAGTCTCCACCCTGCGCATACAATGACAACCCATGGAGGATTCCCCCGTCCACCTTGAATGTGTGGATTGGGGAATCAATACAGTTGTTTTCTGTTTAGACAGCTGGCTGAATGATAAAAACCGAACCATGTATGGCCATCTTAAGAGATTAGCAACACGGTGGCATAGCAGTTAGCACTTCTGTCTTGCAGCACTGTGGTCGTGGTCAGGTCATTATCTGCATGGAGTGTGCTCATTCTCCTTTGGCTTGGTTGG
>BLSH010135702.1:778475-795724 GCA_018402905.1 Glandirana rugosa
TGAGTATCGTTGGTTACATAAGAAGAGAGTAGACTAAGTCGTTTGGATATGGGTTAGCCTACGATATCTAATGAACTATAACGTGTCTTATTAAGTGGATTAAATAAATAAATAAAAAGTCATCTCGAAAAGAGGGACCCCTGAGTTTTGCGAATATAGACGACAACTCCGTCGGTAGAATCCCCACGAGTCATCTTACAGTATGATGACGGTCAAGACGTGTTCTCGGTTAATTGGACTATCATACAGAAATCTTTTAACCTCCTTTGGTCTCCTGTGGGTTGGTTCGGTTTCCTCTTACTCGTGTGTTAGCACTTCTGTCTTGCAGCACTGTGGTCGTGGTCAGGTCATTATCTGCATGGAGTGTGCTCATTCTCCTTTGGCTTGGTTGGGTGTCCTCTGGTTTCCTCCAATTTTCTAAAGACATACTATCAGGTTAATTGGCTCTTGTGCAGAACTGGCAGTAGTATGACATTCTACTGAGCACCCCTAAGATGGCTGCCTCAACAGCAGATATAAGCGTTTTGAGTCCCCAGGGAGAAAAGCTCTACTGAAAAATAAATAAATAAATTAGGTGAATTATTCTGTGCAATATCAAGTAATCTATAGCATCCGATTGGGTATAGGTTTGCTGAATCAGATGAGAGAAGAATACATTGGTTGCTATGAGTTAATATGCTCTCTACCTTGCAATGCCCCATAGTGTGTAAGCCTAATTTAATCTGGTTGATTGCTATGGGCAACAAGTCTGGTTTTTGTTTTTTGCCCCAGCATTTATAAATCTATAATGTGTGATATAGATTAAATTAATGCAGAATAAAAGACTTGTGCAATACTATTTTGAGGCAGTACTGAGAAAAAATGTATTAGTTTTGCTGCTCTAGAGAGGTGATTAAAGGTGAATGCTATAAAAAAAAAGTCAAACAAACCCCACCCCTATGGCTCATTTTCAGCTGATTTGCAGTTCATTAATGGGTTTCTAGCTAATGCCCATATCATAATACTCAACACACTCAGCACTAGCAAAATATAAAGTCTTCTTGTCTGATAACTTGTAACATGCTGGCTATCTCAGTCAGGCTGGTGCCTCATGTGCATCTGATAACCTCGAGAAAAAATCAGAATGGATGAAGACTATAGCCTATGACCTCTTCTTTTTTCTTGCCCAGCATTACCAGAGAAGCCTTTTGGGGGAGGAGCCAGCTACATGCCTCAATGCTACCATCACAATACACGCAAAGTTTACCATTCAACTAATCTAACTAGCACTGTTGCCATAACAAACATCGCTATAAATTATCCTCCCAGAATTAATCAAACACCCCCTAAACAATGACATCACATTTTAGTCACAGTTGTATAAACACATGTGCACTTTGCTAAAAAATATATCTATAAAAAAATAAATACAATTTCTTTGAACTAATGGGAAGCGGGTTGCGGATAGGTGATGTATATTTGGGTAAGTCAGTCATTGGGAGAAAAGATGACGTTTCGTATTTGGTGGTCTGATGAAAACACTAGATCTAAATAATTACAGAGGTTATTCCACAAACAAATGTTCCGTTTAATTAATACTCCTGTCGATTTGACTACTTTCTTGAGGTGTCAGTGCAGACAGCCCAGAAGGAAAACTTCATGCCTCGCAGCCTTAGCCCTCTTCACCAAGTTCTAGCAAAGTTGTGCTAGGATTGAAAAGTAAACAGTATAGTCTGCCACTGCAAACACTTAAAAGTCCTCTGGTGAATACAAAACAGGAGCATGAAAAAAGCAGCAGCGATTAAAGCAACAGGCTTTGGTTTAGCATTAAACTTAAGGTACCCACACACAGAAAGAAACGATTGTTCCCTAAGAGGCAAACATTTGCACAACTTTTACTTCAAGCAATAGACCCATATATTTGAGATGGCAGTAGACAGATTAAATTGACTATTACAGACACAGCAAAAGGCAAGATGAATTCCAACTTATAAGCATCTACATCTTTTTGGATATCTCCATAAACTGGTCTAGTATGACGTTAAACAAACTTTATTTCAACTGACAGCTCGTCCTATACTTTGATCTGACCTTTGTACACACTGCATGGCCAAATAGTCATCACATGATCACACTCTTGATAACTTTTGTGTCCGCCTATAAGCAACTCTACAGTATAAAGTCACAGTTTGCCAATTATAGCGTGTTAAAAAAAATGTATTTTTGCAATGTACTAATTGATTTCCCTAGCAATGAAAGATACCAAGTATTCAGATGCAGAAAAAAGCCTACAGCAATGGTTGCAATATTACTACATCACATTAGAAAGTTTCTGCAAACAAGTTCATTCCCTTTCCCTGGTAAGATGGAACAATCCATTACTGTTCTTACATGCATTTGTCAGGAGAGTAAGGTACAGTAGCTAAGAGTAGTCAGGGTTGGGAACAAACGTGACCTCTGAACTTTTGTTGAATGAGAAGTCTGCAAGTGTATGGGCAGTTTTCATTGCAGTTAAGTGACAGGTGAAAGGAAAAGTAAAAAAAAAAACAGGTGGAATAGGAAAAAAACAAACATACCTCTGTACAAAAGAAGCAACTATTCTTCGTTTCTGAAAGGACTATACCCACATTCTTTCCTTAAACTTGTGTGGACTGCATGAAGCAGTTGTGCCGTTATTGACTTCAGCTTCCACTCTGCAGTAAATGTTTTGCATGATTAGTGAGCTCTTTGAAAACTGAAAAAAAAACCCCTACCCAGAACTCTCTCTCTCTCGTAATAAAAAGAAGGCACTTGCTGAATAATAGGAGACGAATTCCTCTGCATTTAAAATGCAGAATTCTGACAAGAACAAAAGGCGCAGAATGACGGTGTAGTCTTGTTTTTAATTGAGATTGTCCCAGCCTTCTTCTACGGTCCAGTGAGACAGTGTTTGTGAAATGATTAAAAAGAACGTGATCTGATCAAGAGGATAGGATAAAAGGAAAGGAATGCTAGGTTAGCCACACTGCTTAGAACCCAGGAGAGAGAGAGCAAACGAATGAGATTCTTAGCCTATTGTTTTTTGTATTCCATCTGTGATTGACCAACTTGCCTATGCTCAGCCATTGAGTCTCTGCTTTTAAGGAAGGGTTAAAAGTTGCCCACTTATGACATAATGTGCTACCAAACTACAAATCTTAGCAGGAGAGAAAAAAAGGAGTAAATAAATAAAAATCCTTGAATTATATCAAGTTTCTGAAAGGTCATCACTGTCTCTGCTGTGGCCTTTTCCCCATCCCAAATCCTCTATCAATATGTCATAGAGAGTTAGGCAAAGACAAAAGAGAAGCTCAGTGTGAAAACTGCACATATATCTAATCCTGACAAAGGAATGAATGGGCCTTCACAAGTATAATTATACTTGTTTATTTGTTACCACGTACAGAGGACTGATGAAAAAATCCATCAAAGTGGTATTATGCAGACACCAAGAGCTTCTTTTCTTTGGTGACTAAAGCCACATTGAAGCTTAAATTCCTTATTGTTAAATTCAGAAGGGTAAAAAAAAAAAAAAGATTTTGGCTGGGCTCTCTTTGCATCACTAGCTGACAGATCTTTTGTACAGGGGGGTGTATTAGATGCATTAGCTAGAAACTTTTACTGGTACCTTCTTTTGGTCAGCATCAAAAATCCTTCACTATGAAGTAGTGTACTTGCTGGAAAAAAGAAGGAGAGTAGATTTGGCTTCCCCAGGTTTTGTTATGTCCATCAGTGTTAAATGGTCAACACCAAATACCCTTCCGGGTGCTTTGAAAAAGCAAAGGAATCATGGACTGGTCTAAAAAAAAACTAAACAATCCTATGAGCTTATTGCATTCTTAAGGCAGGAACAAGCTGAGGCTTAAGCAAAACAGGCAGGGGAATCTGGGTATCACAAAGATGCTGTAGTCATCACAAAGGTGTTTTGATAGTTTACATCTAATTTTATCACCTCTATCTGTAGTAACAAAGGTCATCACAGCAGAGGAGGTTCCATGCCACCAGATTTTCCACTTTATGACAGTGACTTTCTGTTGTACTCAGCTCAGTTGCTGGGTTTTAGAGAAAGGACAGAGGAACATGGACGGGAAAGAACAAGTACACTAAAGAATCGGCACTGCATAGTGTAAAGTTGCCTTTTGTGTGTGATTGCTGGGATTGGTAATTTTGCCCTGAATGCCAAGTCAGCTTTTCTGCCCTTAAAGTGGTATTAAAAGTTCGCTTTTTAAAAAAATAAAACATCATACTTACCTGCTCTGTGCAGTGGTTTTTCACAAAGCAGCCCGATCCTCTTCTTCTCAGGTCCCCCGTCGACACTCCTGGCTCCTCCCCCTTGACCAGTGCCCCCAATAGCAAGCTGCTTGCTAGGTGTGCTTGCTCCTAAGCTCTGCTCTATGCATCCATAAGACACATAGAACCGTGGGTCAGCCCCGCCCCCCACTCTCTCATTGGCTCACTGGCTGTGATTGACAGCAGTGAGAGCCAGCAGCTCCCACTGCTGTCTCAGCCAATGAGGAGAGGGAATACCAGGATAGTGGAGGTTCCTGTGCACATCTCAGGATCGATAGAGGGCTCAGGTGAGTATTGGGGGGGCTGTGGGGGAGCTGTGCCCAGAGGGTTTTTTAACCTTCAGACTTAACATATTTTTTTGATTTCTTGAGAGCAAGAACTGCTCATTGTTACTGCTGTTAGTACACATTAACAGTGAGATGATTATGAGCAATCTCTTCCAATCACTTCCTTAAATATGCCCATGCAATTCATTTTTATAGATAGAAAATGTTTACCCAGCTATCACTTTCTCTCTCTATCTTTGCTCACTACAGTTAGTTATTCAAAGTGATTCAAATGATCTATATCAAACAGTATCTTTCTAAAAAGCGGTTTAACTCTAAACCCCAGCATGTTTATGTTGCACCCCAACTGCGGAAGCCCATTGAAACTAGTTCCTTCCAAACCTTTTATACCAAGTACAGGGAGCATGTTGCCCAGTAACTGAAAGGCACCACCCTAAAACTCAAAGACTCTTGCATAAAATCAAAGAAAACCTAAACGTTTTATGGGCTCCCCAGAACAATCCCATCAAATATTAAGGAAAAATATAGAACAGATGAACTATTAAGTAGCCATTACACTTTAAAAGACCCTAAATCAAATAGCGTAGGCATGTTTGGGGGGAGAGTGGGAGAGAAATAAGCTTTTCCTTACTGGACAGAAATATATCAAAGTAAAAGCAATCTGCATAGTTAATGTCTTTGTGCTCTTTCCAATTTAAAACAGAAAAGCTGTAATTTTTCTTTGCTGGCAATCTGGAAACACTCTGGAGTTAATTACAGCTGATTCGTAGTGAACCGCACAAACAAAGGCCAGTCTATGTCCAGACAATTATACTGCATTAACCAGCTTAGTGCTTCCTGCTGATGGTTCAGGGTTCTTCCATTACACCCTTCTACCTTCCCAGCACGATAGAAAATGCTTCTGCAAGGAGGAATTAATGAAGAGAACTGCAAAAGAATGTGTGACGACCTCTTCTGACACTGCAAAAAGAAAAAAAAACTTTCCACCCATGTCACGACTAAAGGAGAGAAGGTAATTAAGTTTGAATAGAGGGATGTAACCAAATATAGTATGCCTTTAATGGTAGGCACATAAAAAAGAGATAGCTTACAAAGGCAGACTGGAGAGTGCCATTCTACCTGATGACTACCCCTATCGCCTTCTCATCTTCTTCCTCCTCTCCCTCTAGGCCATAGTAGCTAACACACCAGATTGTTTTAATTTTCTAATCAAATCTTATGTAACTGATGACTTCTAAGTTTTCTTTTTACATTTGAATCAAAGGGGGAACATGTACCTTATGCATAAATGTGTAATGGCTTCTTATTTAAATATGATTAAAAGAATAGCGAAGTCTTGAATTGCTGATGCTTTTTGCCAGCCTTTTTGAGGCATTAACTCATTCAGGGATGCAGGGGAGGTACAAACATTGCCATATGCTCAGGCTTTATCTGCTTAATGAGTTGGGGGGGGGGGGGGGGTTATGATCATTGTACAGCTTTAGTTGTAAGTCTGGGTTTAAGCTGTGACTCATGTTCTTTTCTCTTCCAAGAACATTTCAGAATCAATATGCAAGAAGTGAGAGCAATTACTTGTAAGTTGCCTCAGTAAACAAACATGCATGAAGTATTTGGAACACTGTCTTATATGAGCAAAAGACAAGAGTGCAAGACATAATTATTTCCATACAATTAACAAGGGAGATCTGCACTAGTTTCCAAAATGACTGCCAAGAGGTTTTCTATAAAGAATATCAATTGTTAAGTACCAAATATGTCACAATGATTGACATTATGGTTGACCTCTGCTACTTTGTGTTGCCTTTAAAACAGGGGCAAGTGTTTTTAACTGTTATGGGGCGTTCTACAAATTTAAGAGAAATGAACAGCATAGGTCTTGTCCACAGCTTTCATTTTTAATATCACATGCAAAAACATGGGGATTATTTTAACTCATTACAATACTGACTGCTGTGATTCTGATCTCAGATTTTAGACACGTGTGGAAATAAACAGTGGGATAGAATTCTATGTGTTCCAGTGATCTACAAATACCAATCTTTTCCTTCCTGTCTATGGGATCCAAATAATAGATTATACAGTTCACACCTGTGAACACCATGAAACAGTCACATACAATGCAATTGACAATCTTCTTTCTGACATTGAACACACCAGTTCCTGCCTTCTCAATGATCTCATCAGAGTACAGCAATGGTGAAAAATCCACTAAGTGCACTGACATACAATGCAAATAATGTGTATTTCTGTAAGATAGTGACCCATTGAGCCTTCTGAATTAATCGCATCTCTTGGTCTCATCTATGCAAAGCAGGATTAGAGATAAAATGATGACTTCTTAATCCCTTTGATTTTCCTTTACTAAATAAATATTAAAATACAAATCAGAAAGGTTTTGGGAGGTATTACAATGCAAAAATGTACATTAAGAAAATACTTAATGGTTATGTAAATTGCACTCAGTTTTACAAGCTGCTCATTGATGAGACTGGTCCCAATCCATTTCCTCTTCAACCCTCAAAAATCCCTCTCAGATTTGAAAGTTTAAGTTCATAATCCTACTAAACAGAAAGATTAACCTTGGAATCCATTAAGTCTTTCTTGAAAGAAATTCACTGCATTAATCATGTCAGAGAATTAACAAATCATATTACCATGTTTATTTATATGTCAATACTTTCAACCTGTAAATCCATACAATATAATCCTTCTCCTGGTAGAACTTCAACTGAAGACGTGTCAAGTCAAAACTCTACACAATGCAACCAGAGTCAGTTTCGTTAAAAAACAATTCTTGCACTTGTTTTCATTACTGTAGCATAGGATTGTTTATACATTATGCATTCATGATGAATACATTGGGGGGCCTAAAAAAAAAAAACTCCCTTAATCATGATGTTGTGGTAGAACAGAGCTCATTCAAATAAATGAAGAACCCGGTTCCTTCGACCAACCAAAAGCTAGCTATGGGCTTGTGATGAGTATAGCATTTCTGGGCAGTGGTATGAAGACACCATCACATTTTGCCACCCTATAGCGTCTTTTTGTGTAGAAAACAGGAATGCTTACACAAACACATTTGTCTCTGCCATCACTACATGAACATGCTTAGGCCTCTAAATACCTACCCAGGGTGTAGTGGGCATGCAAGCCCTTCAAGACGCAGACTAAAGACTGTGTGCACTCTTGCAAGCATGATACTTCTGCTGCAGCCTCTTTTTTTGCCTCAACTTACATTCACATTAAATTACTATCAATTCACTTGAACGTAATGATACCATTGTGACATATGACTTCTTTTAAAAGGTGATTTCTTTGAAATGGTTTTCACAATGCCTATCTTTCTTGCAGTAGGTGTAAGTGTCTACTTTACAGCAGAGCAAGTGTGGCATGGGACAGAGAAAGGTAATCAATGAATCTCAGGTTTGTAAAACAAACCAGTGAAGTAGGAATCCTGCAGCTGTCAGGATAAGTGGACAAGCTTTCGGAATTCAGTGGGATTACAGAGCTATTTTTATTGGTCAAGCAGCAAGAAAAACATATCCCTACAGATTATTATGCTGTCAACATGGATATCTTTGCTCCAGGTTTGGTCTTTTATATATCAATAATCCCCAAAATATTCTACATGGAACACACATGTATTTCTTGAACTGATAGTAGTTTTATTGGATTTGAACTTTATTATTTTCTGAGACAACCTGAAGTGAATGAATATCTACCTGCTGAATACATGGTTCTGTTAATCATTAATCATTTAATGTTGGGTAGATTCAAGCGTAAGGATGAACCTTGTAAGTTTCTTAAAGGATTAAAGTGATAGTAAAGCTTTGTGTTTTATTTTTTTTATAACAAATATGTCATATTAAGTCACATGTCAAATATGTCATATTAAGACCAAGCAGTTGGTTTTGCACAAAGCAGCCCTGATCCTCCTCTTCTCAGGTCCCCCGCCGGCATTCCTGGCTCCTGCTGAGTGCCCCCATAGCAAGCTGCTTGCTATGTTGGCACTCATGTGTGCTTACTGCCAAGCCCTGCTTAGCCCCACCCCTGCTTCCTCCTTATTGGCTGTAGTTGACAGAAGCTGGAACCAATGGCTCCTGCTGCTGTCTTTGAGTCAATGAAGAGAGAAAGATAAACAAGAGAGCCTCTGCTCTTGTGCACATTGCTAGGTCGAGATTGGGCTTGTGTAACTATATGGGGGTGGGGGGGAGCAGCACACTGAAGGTTTTTTAGCTTAATGCAAAGAATGCAGGAAGGTAAAACACCTTCAGGCTTTAGAACCACTTTAACCCCTGGGCGCCAGCCATATGCATATATGCGGCCTCTCGGCAGGTGGGCTTTGACGCCAAGCGGCTGCATATATGTGGCCCTGTGTTTACAACCTACCATGCTGAGAGCATGCTGCTTGCATAGTAATCGACAGGGATCGGCATGCTCCCAATGCATACTTCACAGAGTCACAGCTGTCACATGGCCCAAATGCCTGCCTCCCAGCTTTTAGAACTTTTAAAGGGGCGGGAGGTGGATGATGGGAAGAGGTTAAATTACAGATAGGTACCTAGTGGCTGCTAAAGACCTATTTTTAAACACTCACATGTAAACCCATGCTATGCGCCAAGATAGCATATTTGCTGTCAGTTGTGGCACCCTGCTTTTCTAATCAATGACTGTTCCCATGTGGCGACAGCACTGCAATTGAATGTCGTAGTCATAGCCTACTTCTTAGTTCCAAGCTACACACAAATTACATCACGTAATGTGAAATTAGCAAGAAAATTGTCCATATTGGTATAACTGAGAGAAAAACTGTATTCAGTAAACTCATTCTTTAATTCTTTTTAACTTGTTTTCCTAATGTTGCAATGTTACAGTATATCATCATAACACCATAGGTAAATCTGCTTTACTTTGTACAAACTACAAAATATTTTTAGGAGCATGGAGACCTATGGTTCTTATCAGTGTAGTCACATGTTGGGAAATCCATCTGTTCTAGTGATGTCAGCAAAAAAAAAAAAAAAAACACTATGGTTGCAACTCCTTATTATAATTAAATCCTTATCAGCACTTTTATGTTACTCAGCTTACTCTTTTCCTGTCCTTCCGTACACAGCGTTTGTGTGCTGAGTTTTCTATATAAACAACAAGGTTTAAAAAACAAATATCCACTGTGTTCGTATGAACAAAAAAGTTGAGCATCGCAGAAAGGGCAAACACTTAGGCATTGTAGTGTCCCCGCAATAATGGCCCATTAATAATTATTAGTGTGGTTAGAGAACAGAAGGACATTCAGTCAGCAGGGGTTTTGAAGTAATCAAACGTAATTTTAAGGCTCCATTCTCTGATAGAAGAAGGTTTCGTGATGCTTATGTATATGTATATAGTTGCTACAGCTATACAAAGTAGTGTGTTCATATCCACATGGGAGGAGGGACCCCTGTTGTTTTAACAAAGCAAGTTAGGGGTTTAAGGCATCATTAAACAATTAGACGATGAAGTTGGTCCTATGAAACCATAATTTACGACTATGTTCTAACAACATCCCCAACAATAAAGTTTCTATTCTCTGGTTACTTAAAGAAAAACTTTGTCTGCAGCCTAACACCACTGTAATTATCTTCATAAAACTAATCACAGGCCAGGTATTTGGGAAACATTCCATTTCTATTAGCAACCCTCCAAGTCATGATGAAAAAAAACTAGGCTGAATACAACTGGGAGAAAGTATATTTAAAGCCTTTCAGTACATATTTAAACAGTGCATTCAACACCCCTAACTAGTGATGCTAGTCAGGCAATTAACAGATGGCGTCCAGACCTTACAACTACCAAGATTCCGTATGGCTTATTAGAATTGAAAGTGTCAGCAAAGCTCCTGTTGTTATGAACTTAGCAGAATATTTTTTTTTTAAAAAAGAGAAGTACACCAATTGGCATCTCTTGTTTTATTATTTAGTCAAATCATATTACAAAACGTACATATGAAACCTGAAACTTGATCTTTACGGCTTTGTATTGCGTGGACAATCTTCTATGTAACCTACTCAGCAAAGGGAGCTGACCCTGTGCTGTAAAACAGGTCTATTTACCCTTAACAGATGTACACCTGTTAGGTCTATAGACTGACATACGTATTCCACATTATTCTGGTTTGCACACATTTCTCCTGGCCCAGCAACTTGTCTGCTGTTTCACTCATATTTGAGCTTCATATATGATGTTATATATGGTGAACTTAAAGCGGAGTTCCACCCAAAAGTGGAACTTCTACTTTAAAGAGTCCAAGCTCCCTAACATGCCACACTTGGCATGTTTTTTTTTTGGGGGGGGGGAGAGTGGGCACTTAGATTTGACAGGTACCCAGCTCCCACTTCTGCTGGATGCCTAGGTGACTCCTCCTCTCCCCTTCCCTCCCGGCAATCTTCTGGGACACGTCAAAGGTCCCAGAAGTTTGTTCGGCCATTCAGGACAGTGCAGCACAACTCGCTCGTGTGCAGTGCAGACCCGGCTGTGAAGCCACAAGCTGTCACAGCTGGGTGCCCACACTTGCAATGCCGGCACTGCGGAGAGGAGAGGGAGAGAACTGAGGCTTCAGACAGCCGCATTGCTGGACCGCAAGACAGGTGAGTGGCTGTTTATTAAAAGACAGCAGCTACAAAGTGTTTTTAATAAACTGAAAAACAAGTGGAACTCCGCTTTTAAAGTGGGAGTAAACTTCCATGCATGAATGTTACCTATAGGTAAGCCTATAATAAGGCTTATGTATAGGTACTGTAAATATCTCCTAAACGTGTACTGTTTAGGAGATATTTACCGTAGATGCAGCCAGTGGCATCACCGGTACATGCACTCTGAAGGAACGGCATACTCATGCCCCTCCAGAGTCTAGTGCCGTAAATGGCAGGAGTAATGTCATCGTGGCTCCGGCCACACACACAGCCACACACACAGCCGGAGGCCACAAACTCAGAAGGAAGAATGCACTTACCTCCCACCATCATGCGCTGTCAGGCACGGGCAAGTACTTCCACTAGTTTGGGGATTTGAAATCCCTGCTGCTTAATGTCCTCTCCTTTCTGCGCCAGTACGGAAAAGACGGATTTGAATTGGTCAGCACCGTCACCTGAATGGCGCTGACCAATCAGAATCTGTCTAGTGCGTCCTATCAGCCCTGAAAGGAGAGCAGAGAAAGCCATGGGCATTTCAAACGCCCAGACTGGATGAGCGGCTTGCTGGTGCCTTACAGAGCAGGATCATGGGAGGTAAGCACAGTTGGATTGGGAAGGGGGGTTCCAGTGTTAGGTCACCTTACAAATCTTCTGTAAAGGTGAACTAACACTTTAAAGTGATACTAAATTCTGGTTTAAGAAAAAAAAAAAATATATATATATATATATACACACACATATACACACTTTTTTCCTTCAATTATGTATTCTTAAAGCGGAGTTCCAGAGTTCCACCCTATTAAAAGTCTGCAGCTACAAAAAGTGTAGCTGCTCACTTTTAATAAACGGACACTAACCTGTCCCAGGCTCCAGCGATGCAGCCACCCATAGCGTCGCTCTTCTCCCCACCCTGCAGCGCGGACATCCCAAGTATGGGAGCCTGGCTTTGGCTTCAAAGCCGGGTGCGCACTGCGCAATGCGCGAGTCACGCTGCGCACTGGAACCTGTGACATGTCCCAGAAGATCATGGGGCGGGGGGAGGTGAACTTCCTTCTGGCTCTGCGGCGCCAGGAGAGGAAGTGGACCTGGGACCCCAGTCCCCCCCCAAAAAAATGACATGCCAATTGTGGTATGTCAGGGGGTCACCTTCCCTTAAAGTGGAAGTTCCACTTTGGGTGTAACTCCGCTTTAACTCAAAAAAGTACCTTTGATTGTCCTTAGACGCCTCCATATCCCAATTTTCTGCTGCTCTGATCTGACTTCCTTCTGAAGAGTGGCTACATTTGTTCTCTATGATCCCGCTGTATGTAAGAACATAGCCACCCCATTTTGCATGCTCCCGAGGTGGACTAGAAACTATGGACTACAGGATTTTTAGTGTGCCTAGAGCAGTGCACATGACCACAACTAGTATTAGATTGCTCATCCCAAACAAACTGAACTAAGAGGGAAAGGAGAGGTTTGGGGGCTCACAGATGTTACAAGGAGGCAGAAAAACGCAATAAGAAACAATTTCATGGAAAATAGATTACAGGGTCATTAAGAAGCCTGCAGAGCATTGCATCTGTGATCAGCAGATCACAGGTGCAATCTCAGATTCCTGCACATGCTCAGCATATCTGTTTGCTCATAGCTCGTATTGGAGCAGGCAGTTACCTGAGAGTTAGAAGATCAATGGACTATGAGAGTGCTCACCAGCACTATCTTGCTCATTGAGGACTACAAGCTGTCAGCTGCAATGGCTGACAGTACTTGTAGGCATTCATTCACAGGAAACTGTGTGGAGCCCTGCACTACTGCGTTGTTTTCAAATTATGACAGCGGATGCAGGGAGAGGATTCCCTGCCCGCTGTCAAAGGGAGGGGGGTTGGGGAGGGCTGCAGATGCTGGAACATGTTACATGTCCCACCTTAACAATAGGTGGAACCTGTAGCAAGTTCCCAAGGTGAATTTAGCCTTTAACATTGGAGGATAAGGATATCATTTAGTGTCACGTTTACAACACAACAATAATAGTTATGTTTGTATGTTAAGATGTAGTGAATAGACTATAGTCATAGTTGGTATATCTTTATAATTCTGTAATGACCGTGGTTTCTATCTCAAGTTTGCAAATTTTTGTCAAACCCCTAGGACAGCGTTTAGGAAAGACTAGCATTGGGCTACCTCTGTTTTACCCTGCAGCTGAATGCTGACAAGACATTTGTATGTAGAGCCTATGGATAGAAGACCTGATGAAGCCCATTTTGAAGGGAACAACAGTAAAATGGATGCCATCAGTTCATGTTTGGTTCCATCACGTCATATTCCCATTCTTGTCTTCTTTTGATAATGCGTTATTAATTTACTTAGCATGCTCTGTTCTTACATTGCATAAATGAAAGGAGACAGTTTACCTCTGCAAAGCGTCATCTTCTGTCATTATTATTATTATATTTTTTTTACACCAAGACTTAATTTGTGTGTTGTGGAGAAGTGAAATAAGCAATTCGGTAATTAACTTTTGTGTTTTTAGATGTATGAACCTTAATTAGATTTCATTATAAACAAACAAATGTCAGGCACAATTATGAGCTCCTTGCCTTACCCACACATTATCCCTTTTCAAACAAACTTGATGTCACACAAATTATAATCAAGCGGCCTGCAATTCGGAGTTGAATTCTACATGATTTGCCAGTAACCTGATTACCTTAACTTCAATATCATTACAGGAAAAGTATTTTAAGATAAATAATTACCAGAATTCCAACAGGAGACAGGCTTAATTGTATTGATTCAGGAGAACCAGGCAGAGTGGGACAGAGCTGACGGAATAATGTTATCTTAAATCTACCCTTTCTATTAAAATGATATTGCCTGGCAGGAAAAAGGTAATCTGAGATAGGTGTATGAAAAATCAGATACAGGACTCTAATAATTATTTTACCCAATTATCTCCTAAGAGAAGCAACAAAATATCACTGCAAAAGCAACCTTATGGAACTGAGTCGCCAGTCTTTATTACAGGCTGGTTCATCTGTTATAAGCAAGAACAAGTAGATCTGCCAGGACATAATGGAGGTGAATGATTAGTCGTGTAGCACTTTGAGTGAACTTCTCCTCAATGCAATAAGAGTTAATTAAAGTTTACCACCAAACATCCACCAAAGTAGGATGTTGATCGTGTTTCAGCATTAAGTGCAAGCAGACAATGCTTGGCAGCAATTAGAACCAGCTATCAAATGACCTGCAATGATAATTATACATTCAAAACAGCTAAAAGAGCTGAAAAAAACTAATCAGCCTTTTCTTTTTTTCTCTCTCTCTCTCTCTCTCTCTCTTTCCCTCTCCCTACAACAACAATTCCAAGGGCAGGAAGCAGGTATCAGATTATTTCAGTTTAACACTGTAAATCAATAGAATTAAACAAGCAGGAGTTGTCTGAGTACATTATCTAGCAAAGAACAATTTACTGTACCTGATGGACGAGATCCTGAACCCATTCACTCAATGAGCACAAAAAAAGGCAAAGTGGATATGTTTCAATAAAATGTTCTGCAAGCCTGCTGATTATGAGAATGCCTATTTAGAGTGTGTATTTATCTGCTTCGTAATTAAAGCATTCTTTTGCAGATAGGTTAAATCATTTGCCTGCCTCAATGGAATGGTTGGGTTCTTATTTATTTATTTTTCTCCAAATCCACTATTTTTTAAAAAGGCTGGCGTTTTTTATTGTGCTGCTTATTCATTAAAATACAAATAATTTACATAAGAAAGGACATTTTATATTGCTGGAAATTCTACCTCCTGGCGCCTGTGTACTAAAACCTCTGCGTTTAATATATGCAAGATAACATCAGTGAAAATTATTTTCATAAAATGGCTCACTGCTTTGCATAGTTATTGGGCTGCAGCCTAAAGCTGTTTTACAGATTTTATTTTCTACCCTTCCCTAACAAACCTGATTTTCCCAACTAATGCTGTTAGGCTAGGGATTTGAGCAGAGAGTTGGCTAATCCCGCTTTGTCCTAGAGCTGTGTTTAAGCCATGGCCCACTCCCAGCTCAAACTGTCTCCAAAAGCCCTTCTGCCCCCTTCAGCACTCATGGGCTCATTGGTCCTGACATTTTCACTCTGGCCCTGACAAACGAGCCCGTGGCTGTGATCACATTGCGCTTTATCTAAGATATATCATTAGCTCTCATCACTATCTCCTAATGTAGCTCCTTTCCTCGCTGAATCTCTTGCAAAAGTTCAGCGTTCTGTTTGATGTACGGTTCTCCAACATAAGGGATCACAGGAATAATTTGTTACAGGAAGGACAGTTTTGAACAGCCCACCAATAATTGGAGAGAAATCATATTTATTCTCTGAGGAGGCTGCAGTCTGCGGTCTGTCTCTTAGGGCTGTAACACCCCACTATAGCTGAGTGATAGGAGAAGAGCATTAATAGAACAATGGTCCAAAAATATTTTCTAATTACGTTTAAAAAAAAATTAAATAAATAATAGGAGATGTGACTAGAGGATTGTGCCTTATTTCTGTTTATTTACAGTGGCCTATTCTGCATTGCTTTGTACAGAAGACTAAACCATTTTTATCCCATTCTCCCTACTCAAGGAAGGCCTTGCAGTCTTTTATTCTTCCCATAGTCACTTGTTATGGCCAGTTAATGCAGAACCCAGTTAAAAGAAATGTGTGCTGAATGACATGTGGGATGGAATTGCTGACCCTCTAGAAATGCCTCTTCTGAGGGACAGTGCTGGAACAAGCATGCAATCATTTAGATGTCAGAGTATTTAAGTCACTGGATCAGCATGGCAGCCTGGAAATTAGCATTTGCACAGTGGCTAAGTGATTGGCACTCCTGACTGGCAGCACTGGGGTCATTGGTTTGAATCCCAACCACAACATTACCTGCTTGGAGGTTGCATGTTCTCCCTGTGCCTGTGTGGATTTCCTTCCACACTTCAAAGACATGCTGGTATGTTAATTGGCTTCTGTCTAAATTGTCCCTAATGTGTATGTATGAATTTGAGTTAGGGAACTTAGATTCTAAGCTCCTTGAGGGCAGGGACTGATGTGAATGTCATATATTCATATAAATACATTTGCAGAAGGAAAGAGCAGCAATGGTAGCCTCCACATTTCCCTCAGCGTAGGTTCCTATGCTATTAACTATTAGTAGATATGTTGAAAAAAAAAAAGCAACAAGGGCTCAGGAACATTCAGAAACTGCATATGTTGAATCCACTAGGATTATTGATATTCCAATATTGAATGGCCATTATGATATTACTAACTCACAATCCTTATTTTTTCACATGGTCTTAAAGAAATTGATGTGATTGAAACCAACTTCAGACCATAAGGGCATATAAGTTCCATATCACTGACAGCAGAGGCTTTATTGATTTGCCCTCCCTACTTAGCTCAGAGCTTACAACTACAGTCAACTGTAGCACTTGAGACCTTGGAAATGCAAGTTATTGGCTTTGAGTTAAAGTGCTATTCACTTTTGGACTCAGCAAGAGGCTTACGATTTCTGTTCTTATTGGCATGAACCCACCCCCTGCTCTTACCGGGAAAACAACAAAGCCAAGTGCTTGTACGAGATTTATGAATAAATCAGAGGTGAGCCACTCTACAGGCTACCCATGAAGTCCTTGTTGACAGGGAGCACTTGAACTGTCTACTGTGATCAGGAACTACTGCCAAACGTTATACTGTGTTCACCTTTCATTTATGATCATAGTTGAGGTACAGGAAGTCAGCAAGTTGGCCATTTACTTCTGCTGGCCTCACCTCTGTAATTTAAGGTGTTATCTTGAATATTTGGAAAAAAAACATAATAGATCTTCAAATGCTAAACTCTTTAGCACATCATATTTACTGCTGCTTGCAGAAAATAATGGGACAAGATAGGTGCAAATGGCTGACTTGCTTACTTTTACAATTTCAGATTTAAAGCCTTATCACTTCTATCTGTCCATACTTCTATTTCTGTGACTCACAGCATTATA
>BLSH010135702.1:798602-808880 GCA_018402905.1 Glandirana rugosa
GTCAAGTTCAATCACTATATACCAGGTAAAGAAGTGACGTTTACTAAACGTAGTGTGGAATTAATGGATATTACGACATATCCAATATTTCACCGTCATACATATATATCACAATCATCTTAATCGTATAGAAAAAGGAACCATCTTTACATACAACAGATACACGTTTTTAGTGTTGTTTTCATTACTCACCAGCAGAAACATGACACTTTCACAAAGTTTAATTTTACTCATTGAGTTGTAACCTTTAACCTTTATTGATTGACTGGAGATCGTGACTATGATTTACTCATTACATATACTGTACTAAATTTCAGTCTATATATCAATAGCAACTTAAGGCACTTGTAATAAATGAATATTGCTAATAGTATCTGTTGGTGTTCTGACCACACACACAGGATTTTTTTTGTTTTGTTTTTCTAATGACTAGATATATAGTAGGTATTGAGTTTTTGAATGAACATTTAGTATCAGTGCTAGAGGTCAGTTAGTTATTTCCAATTTCCAATGTTGAGTTACTCATTTTAATTTGAAACACTTTCACAGTACAAAGACGACCACTCATTACTTTTGTTGTGATTTTTGCACATAGACAACATACATTTCTACCAAGGAAAAAGATATGCTAATTCTACTAACACTATATATACATACTGCCACTTTATAACCTATACAGCATTATAGGTAATTAAGGTGTGATGCAAATCATTTGCAGTGAAGAAATGGACCATATATCACTAACTTGAACTGCATATATCTTTATACATCTGTTAGTCTTTATTAGGCCTTATAACATCAACGCCTACTGATCCTGACTTCTAACCCATAATTCCAAATGCATACTGTTCAACTTATACTATTCTAGATCAGCAAATTAACATCAAAGATATAGTAAAAAGGCACGCAAACTCTATATTATTTAAATCCTAATGTAATCTTTAGTACTCACATGCAGTACAGTTTTATCATATCAGTTGCAGGCTGGTTTGGCAAAGCAGTGCATAGAGTAATGATCATGGGCAAGCTGCAGTAGCACATGACATCCAGTTGGATTACAGATAACTTAAATCAGTTTGGTGACAGTTGCCATGGATGACACATATTGTGCGTATTGTTCCTTGCCTTATGAAGCAAGGCCAACAGTCTACAACGCAGCACAATCATACTAAAATATTGTGATCGGCCCACATCTGGATGTGTAAGGATGTAACTGTTTCAGGTCTAAAGGGCTTTAGATGCATTGAAATTCCAGCAAAGATTAACGGCCCCAATTCCAGTGCGAGTACATCATAAGAAAGCCATGTAATATTTTTGCACACTGCTGCACAGTCTAAAACAGGACTATGCTCTGGGCTTTTGCCCACTCAGTAAGAATGCAGACAGCACATAAGCTACCATTAGCCCATGTGTTATCCAATTCTCCAGCGGCTGGAGACCTGCCAGTGACAACACATGCTGCTTGCTTAACCATGTTTTAAAACAGAAATTAGATTTTTTTTTAAATAAAAAGGTATATTTTCCTTAAAGAAATCCAGCTTTTGTAAGGACATACTTCAGATCGCCCAGAAAGTGGGTTTTCGGCTTGTAATGAAAGGTAACAAAGAAAAGAACAATTACATAGACGCGGCCTTCATATTTCCCAGCTGACATTTGCCCTTATAAGTAGGATCTAGGAGCCATCCAAGTACAGAAACCGTCACAATATCACTAGTATTTTCCTTAAAGGAAAATACTAGAAAATGAAGGATCTACAAATGCATCTGTCACTGTTCAGTATCATTGTGATGCACAAACTGTTAGCTGTATAAATGAAGCCGTAAAATTTCTCATTTGCTTTTTATAATATTTTTGCAGTTGTCAAAAATACAGTTAGATAAGCTACAAAGTAAACTCGGAGTCTAAAATTACAGACTAACTAAAGCTAAAGCAAAAAGTTATGCAACACAAAAGTTATCTTTATCATATTAATTCCCATACCTATGCAAAACCTCATATACTTGACAAGCATGTAACTTTGCTTTGCAAACCATGGCCTTTTAGCTGCCACTTTAAGCAAAAGGTTGCACAAAAATGACAGTTATGTGATAACCAAACAGGAAGTAAGCTGTGCAATAGAAAATGCCATTCCTTACTACTTCACTTTAATTCTAAATATATACTGATAATATCCTGACCCATTCATCCATAAATGCAAATAAAAGGTGCGGTTTACAAAAAATGGTTTTCATATTTAGTATACCCGTTAAAGGCCATTTTACTGACAGAGCCAGTGATAGGTCACTTGAAACACTACAACTGCCAGTGACCCACAAGTCCAAGAGTGACTCCGGCTGGTAGGGGATACTGGGCCTTGTAGTTCTGCAGTAGCTCATGGATGGTATACTATCTATGCTTACAGCGGGGTCTACAGAACATATGAAGCACAAGGGCATGAATCTTAGCAATACCCTAAAGAAACAGCAGAAAGCAGTAACTTTTTTTTTTTAAACACCAGACTTGGCCAAATCCCCAGTGAACTGATAGCATGTGTTAGGCAACTTCTGGGAGCACGCAGTAAACAAATCAGGTCACATCTGGCAGAATCTGCCAACACTTGTCTTTGGTGGCACTAAATTGATAATTATGGTGATCTGACACTAGGGAAGAGGCTGCTTAATGTACATACAGATAAATAATTATCCTCACTATATTCAATTTACAGATGTGCAAAAAGGACCAGTTCCCACCTTCAAAAGTGTCTCAACACTCAGGGTATTTTAACTGCTCTAATTACTGTTGAGAGCACATAATTAGAATCACTGATCACACTGTCAACAGCTAGCCAGCTACAGCATGGCTCAAACTTACTTAGAAAAATATCAAAACGCCATCCAAATGTAAATCATGTCCCTAACACAATAAAGGAACAAAGTGAACATGATATACAATGCTTGAAAAAGCATAGTTAAAAGCTTTCCAGGCATACCAAAGACAGCTACAAAACACAGCAGTACTGTACACAGCATGTTTACATCCGATAAAGAAGAAAAAAAAACTCTATGTGCGCAAAACCTTTTTAAAAAAAACAGCCTTTGTGATATCAAGAATGCAATAAATTCAGATGTGCTTATAACACAGTGATACAAAGATAAGGCGAGTTCAATTAAGTAAATAATATACAGAGAACTATGGTCATATAAGGAGCATAATAAAATGATTGTCATATGAGTAATATAATGTAAGCATCTAATACTGTATACAATATAGTGTAAGGTCAGATTTGGTTCTATGAAAGATGTGATGTAAAGGCAAGCTTAGTTATATGAAGTATACAAGGCCAGAGTTAGTTATATAAAGTGAATAATAACCTAGTTATATAAAAACCTAGTTGCATGAATGTTTTGTTATGTGACCTGTATGCTATAAAGTTAAGCTTAATCATATGAGATATATTGTACAATTCCAAGAACAGTCATATTAACTATATAGTAGAAGGAGAAGACTGGCCGTGGAAAGTACATGAAGGACAGCCTTATCATATGAACTATATAATATACAGTTAACACAGTCTAACTTTCATATGAAACATATTAAGATAAACATTATGATAATGTATAGGTATCGTTTAATATATTTTACATATTGTCATATACTATATGTGCAATGTTTAGCATACTGTTTAAGTAAAAGTTCACTATATACTGTGATATGTAATTAAAATGAAGATAGACCACAGGTAATCCAGAAAGCTGTAGTCTAACAGTCCTTAGTTGTGTGACCATAAGGCTGACTTACACTACTACACATTGACCCATAGTCGATATCCGTCCACTGATTTTTATCATATGTATTACTTCACGTGACGGTGAAAGCTGAGGACATCTAGACCCTCGTTGAAATTTGAGCTTCTGCTTGTATCCCAACCACTTGGACAAATACAAGTTTAGTTAGAGCCAGGCATAAGAATAGAGAGAAAGAGGGGCCTTGCTTTCATCTCGGTCACTCAGTCAACCATTCAGTGCCCTATTCAGTGGAGCTTTTCATTATGCAAAAAAATGCTAATCCTTTTCCGATGCTTTCACACTTGTATAAACCACCATTCCTTCAACAGAAAAGTAATTATATCAGTTTACCTTCCTGTCAAAAACAGGATTAATATTCAGATAGCACAATCTCCTATTTTTTCTTATTTCTGCAGTAGGAAGCGAAGGATTGCTGGATGAGGTATTAGAGAGAGCAAGAGTCATTTTTTTCTGGGTATGAGTGGGCTTGTCAAAGCAAAGCGATATAAGAAAGGAAAAAAAACATCTTCAGCTGCTGAGGGAAGTCTTTTCAGTCAGAGAACTGACCTGCCCTTTGCAGGGGCCCAAGTAGAATAAGCCTCACTCACGTCTATTAATCAGAGACAAATTATGAAAGAATGTGGCTGGACTGGTTGACACTATCCTGTCTTGGAAGCCCCAGTAACAGCCTTGTAACAATGTCCTCTTCATGGGTAATGAACAGCCATGACAAATGGAGCAGAGGAACTGTTTATTTGCATATGCAAATTCCCACACAAGGGGAAACGTGTACAAACAAGTGTCATTGTGAGGTGGATTAGGCAAACAACGTTTTCTACTTTTTCTTCGGACGTTCTGCAACCTAGAACATTAGTCAGCACAATTAAACCAGTCTCCATGACTACTAATGAAATTTTACCATGGTATGAGTTAAATTAGAGAGCTAGTTATGTTTCCACAATCCATCTTGAAATCCATTATTATGGCAGAACAATGCAGCAATTGTGCTCATCTGATCTCTGCCTGTTCAACAAGCCTCTAAAGTTGACAATTTGCATATGTTAATATAATTAAGCACTAATTACATGATACTTGTACATATTCACATGCACCTTCCCCAAGCGTTATTCCCTTTGAACGATGGCCAAGTCCTTAACCCTCTGATGGGTCTGGAGTAGGAAGCGATGCCTTTGGGTGCAGCCCCAAGGCAGACAGAGAAAGGCTCTTCTTCTATAAACACTAGGCTCAGCCTAACCACTCATATTTCTAACAGCACACTAAAAGGAACGTATGCCCTCACACAGTATACACAGAGAGGCACATGCTGACACACTCTTACAGAAGTGTTAAGTGTAATATGTGTATGGTATTCAAATACACTATATTTATGGAGGTTTGGCCTGAAAACCTCCATGAAACGAGTTCACGGGTAAAGAAGAGGTACACCTTTTAGAATATGTGTTACACTTAGATCTATCTATCTATCTATCTATCTATCTATCTATCTATCTATCTATCTATCAACCTACCTTAAAGGAGATTGAAGAAACAGTGGCCTGCGCATGATATTAATTACCTTATACAACAAATGACATAATGTGGATCACATTAGTATTTTCTATATCACCACAAAGTGACAAACCATGAAGACTATGGAAAAAAAAGAGCAAGCAGTAACTAATGATCTTTGCCTAAATTTATGCTGAAGCAATTAAGCAATGTTAATTACTATGACAGCAGTTAATTGAATATAATTGGATATTTTAAGCCACTGAATAAAGCCTAGTTAAGATGAATTTCATTGAGATTAATTGTAAATAAGAATAGATTAACTAAGTGTTTTGACATGCATAAAATAAGGTTCTGCATATTATGTAGAACAGCTCAGGCACAAGAAAGCACCAATATTACACCTTAATATGGACTGCTTCATAAACCATACATTTTAAAGCAAAATGGTCAGGAATCATTAAAAAATGCAAACAGTTTGCTGAGATTAAAGCCCCTTTTGTCCTTTTTTATGGGCATTTCTTTTAGCAGACTAAATTAAGTGAGTCTGTAGTATGGTTTTCGGAAGGAACATTTCACACTGAATGGAAAAAATGTTCTATCACACATGAAATTCATGCAGCTGTGCGGAACTTGGCCCAGCTGGTAAAAGACTATAAAACAACAGCAAGTGATAGGCACTAGGCCTTGGCTAGATTTTGAAGGAGACATCTCTTTAAGTTTCAGACTCTTTTTGTGTCCAGCATTTTTTTCTAAGTGGTATTTTAATAAAGCATTGAATTACTCTGAAGCACAAAAAGTCAGAGAATACCAGTACCCCTCATACAGTGGTACAGGCCTATCACTAGAGTACGACAAGCATGCAGTGTAAACATGGCATACTACTGCTAGTATAATGCTCCAGCCTTTCACCAGTAGCAAATCGATCAGTCCATTCAAGATATGATTATCTAACCGCCTTACTGCTTTCATTCTTAGCAGAATGTCCTAAGCTTCTGCCTGCTTAGAACCTGGTGTAGGAATGCACAGCGTTTAATAAAATTAGGTATACAAGCTGGGACTGCTGGGGGAATCACAGCGAGAAAGGGTGCTCCAATTGATTTTGAAATAAATCAATAGGTGATTAACACAATATTTTAAAGCCAGAGAATGAAGACGTATTACGTAAACAAGTGTCTTCTGTTTACAAGATCCATTCCCCCTACAGTGGACTGAGGCCATAATATAATGTTTGCCCATTATAATTCTATTGTTTTTTTCCAATCAAAAGCTCAAATTAGCCTATGCAACAAGGCTATGACAAGTCATTCCGCAGTGTAAGGTTTTAAATCATCCAACCTCTTCTAATAGACTTGAGACTTATTGAGGTAGAAACCATAAAAAATGAAGAAGGGAAATTTAATCCCTGAAATATTGATTTGCACATTAATATCATATAGGCAGAGGGCAATTTGGCTTCATGGAAATGACACATTGTCGACCCTTGGTGAAGTCAGAGCCAATTTAACTGCTGAACATGTCTGATTCTCAAGAGTTATTAAGGGCTTCCCTTCTTGCCTTTATGACATTTCTTCAGCCTAGCAATGCAATCTTAAATGTATTATCTTTAAGAAATAATTGTAAAACCTCAGGGGTTTTCCTGTTAATGGAAGGGAGTCTAAACCACATCAGATTCTGAAATGCAACATTAAACCCTTGCAATCAACAAAACCACCTCAATTCTCATCCATCCAGTGCAGGATCTAATATTGTTGTTAGAGATAATCAAATTTCATTGTGTAAATTTAGGCCCATGGATTGAAGCAGTGAATTCTGCTATATTAATGTGATTTCACAACACTGTTATGCTAAAGTTGCTGGTACAGCATTTTTTTTTCAAAACAGACAGCTACAAAGCCACTATTATTGTGGAGTTTCAGCTATTGAACTGTCCTCACAATCAGCTAAGGTCCTCTCTATTTAGAGCTAAGCCTAATTGATAACTTCAATTTGAAAGAACAATTAAGCAGTGTCACTGCAAATGGCAACAGCAGGTACTGCCTTACAGATGGTCCACCTGATCTCTCTTTGTTCCCTGTGTCTAGATTATTTTTTTTTTTTTTTTACAGATTTATGACTATATTCTATTTCCTAGTAGACATTACACTGTTTACAGTAAACAAGGAACATAATTAACATATGCTTAGACTGGACAAAATAAGCCTAGCTAATATTACATGAAGCCATTTGAAGTGTATGGTATCTACATCCCTACGGAAAAGGCTATATTCTGAAATATGTATATTGACCAAAAAAATTAAAAAGCACAGGCTTTAAGGGGCACTGCTCTTAAACCACAAGATCAAACAGCTGTTCTGTTCTTCTAGATAGACTCTGCATCCCTGCTGGGTAAAGCAATGATCACATACAAAAAAAAAAAAAACAAAAAAAACACATTATCTACTTTATATTATTATTATTGCTATTCTAATTGTCATAATTTTAGCATTTTTTAATGGCTATGTCCCTTGTGACTATGTTTCATATATCAAAAAATGTAAATAAAATGCATATTTGGCATATTACCCCAATAATAGGATGATTTCAGTAAGTGTTCTTAAACTCTGTAAAGAAAATGATTCTTTTGAAAAGAAAAGCTGACCCAGAGCCCAATAGGTCCCTGTCAGAATCATCTGTAAACAGAAAGTAGAACAAGTGCTGATGGCATTGAGAGTGTTACATACCCAGGCTGTGTTTTTGCATTGCTCTCAATGGAAGCGATCGATGCCCATGTCACTGTCGTGTCCCAATCGCAGCCAAGTCTCTACCTCAATCTAAGCAGCAGCCCCACAGGCTGGGCTGCATATTTCACAGCCTCCGCTTGCTCAATACCTCAAATATTACATTTTCTGGGCTCTTCAGCGTTGATTGCTTACAAGGATCAAGCCACTGAAAATCCAGGAGAAGAGAAAATGTATAACCTCCTTTGCCTGCCATCTACATCAGCACTGATTAAAAGGGAGAAGGGTTAATAAAAAAAAAAAAAAAAGGAAAATGGAACGAAGGAGAGGAAATGCAACTGTCAGACAACGGGATGGTCAGACTTCCGTCACAGCAGCCTGTTTGGATAAATATTAGCCACCATCTTCAGCATGAAGTTGGCTTTGTTTTACTCTCATCAAGCCCCCCTCCCCTTTGTTACAAATTCTTTTTTTTTCCTCCTTTTTTTGGCACGAGCCTGATCATTTATTCCTTTCATTTTAAAGAAATATGGATGAATCCCTGAAAGAGCACCGAGGGTTAATAGAGAAGGAAGCTGACTGTTCTGCTCTCCCTTGCAGCTCTTGCCTCGGCAGATGCCGATAAACCTCACGCACAACTTGCAGGTAACGCAATAAGCTTGTCTGCTACACCACCAACTTCCACTCCATGGCAAAGCAAGGATTTGGAATCAGATTAACGGAGATTGGAATCGGAGGAAGGCAAACATATGAGCAGAAAGATAGCAGCAGAAAATGACTATGCAGTTCCCAATGGTACTGATGACAACAGAAACCTGAGTGTGGAATGTTGTGTTTTCTCTATACCAAATGCACTGTAGGCTAAAGAACATTTAGACCAGGAGACCTTTTTATGGCCTATTTTGTTTTCTCTCTTTTTTTTTCTTTCTCTCATTTGGCTGTTCTGGGAAGCTAGTGACTTTTATGTCAGTTGCATTGTGTGCACAGAGTCAGTTTGCTGATAGCAGGGAGTGGAGAGATGAGTTATGCCTGCCCCTGATGCCGAGAGCCAGCACAGGACAAGGAAGCTCCAGGAGACAGTCTAAAAACCATCCCCCACGGCCTTTCTCTGCCGGCCACCCCCAGCAAGGTCATCTAAACCTAGCAGACCATACCATTACCATTTAACAGAAAGAAAAAAAATGACAGAGAGAGAAAGCAGGTCTGCTTATTCCTTTGTAGAAATCCATACCAGCTTTATACAGGGGAGACGAAAAAAAAAAAAGGTGAAAAATGAACATGTTTTTGACTTTAGAGAGCCTTTATTTTATTTAATGATAGCAATTGTAAGTTTTTGGTACTACCCAGATCATTACAGCATTTCTTTTCCTGGAAGCAAGGCACATACCTGGAGCCCCTAATGCCTGACATAAATACAGTGTTGTGCATACTGAGAAGAAGAGCCAGAGTGGAAACCCATGCTGCAGAATTTTTATTTATCTTTACAGGGGAAAAGTAGCTTCCAGACATCCCTGGCTGAGAGATGTGGGCACTGTTTTTTTTTTTTTATTTGACAGCCAGGATCCTCTGTCTGACAGTTTTTTTTCCTTCCCCTGCCTTAAGATGCCTAATCCAAGTTGCAATGGAGAAAAACTGGAGGGGGGAGAAAAGCGAAAATAAGAGAAAGGCGAACGGACACCCAGCAGCAATCAGTGCGGACTGCTCCCTGGTATGTCAGCTTGTAGGAAAGAAAAGAAAGGAAGGGGGAGTTAGCCGGGATCTGTGCAGATGGGGAATGTGTGTGTGTGTGTATGTGAGAGAAACAAAGTGAGGCTCTGAGCTAGCTAGAGAGAGAGAGAGAGAGTGAGAGAGAGAGAGAGAGAGTGAGAGTGGGAGAGAGCGAAATATCAAAGATTGTGCAAGATCAGCCTGGAAAGATAATCAATACCCGACCTAAATTTAACACAAACTGCTCAATAAAAGTTAAAGAAAAAAACTTACTTTCCATTTCCCCCTTGCAGTTTTCACTCGATCTTCTTATATAGACTGCATGTAGGTCTCTCTCTGTTCAGCTTAATCACAACTGCTGATCCCATCCATAAAAAAAGGAGAATGTTCATCAAGAGGAGAAAAAATTATAATGAGGATAAAAAAGGACAATCATACTAAAAAAGGAATAATCCTGGAACTTTTTGCAGGAGTGCAGAGGCGAGGGTTGAAGCGGAGAGGGGGCTCTGCTTGTTGTTCTGGGTCCGCAGGGTGTGAAAGCATGTGCCATCCGCTGCCTCGCTGTTTGCTTGTGAAGG
>BLSH010135702.1:816545-869563 GCA_018402905.1 Glandirana rugosa
ATATATATATATATATATATATATATATATATATATATATATGTGCGTTATATATACGTAATTTTTTTTGAATTATTAACTACACTTTCATCTTTTTGTTTTTTATAACTTTAGAAACTATATATTGCGTGTATATATATATATATATATATATATATATATATATATATATAAAAGTATATATATATAATATTTGTGTGTGCAGATGATGCACCCCTGTGTACAGATGTATATATATATATATTTATTTATTTATTTAGACAAAACAATGCTTACCTCTACCTCAGATTGAGACACTCAGTAGCTGGAGCATGTGGCCAAAGTTGTAGGTTATAGGTTTGAACAATTTTATGTTCTTTTTTATGTCATGCAAATCTTCTCTGCTATATTCATGATTTGTCACTGTGCATTGTTTTCTTTGACTTGATGTCTGATATCTCCCCCCTAATAAATATCTATTGACTGAGCTATATCCTATGTTTTTTTTGTTTTTTTTTTAACCTTTATTATTTCAGATTTCAATAAATCAGATACACTCTATATATTTAATTTAGTTTTCCATTTTACACAATAATCTGATCTTTTGTTGAGTGGCTGTATATTAACCATTATAAAGCTGAACTATTTACAGTCAAATATTTAAGCTAACTGTAAAGCTAATTTCTTTATTTAATTGTTTTATTCAATAGAACATTTTAGTATGACTTTCCATATACGAACTGCACCTGTGTCATATATTTTTTTTTTTTTTTTTTTTAGCACAAGCAATAGATCAAGGCTCACTCGACCATTAATGTGCTCATCTTACATCCTACAAATTGAAGATGCAATGTATTTGTTTTCTGTATGGACTTACTTGAACCAAATATACTATATAGAAATTACTCCCAGAAATAACTCCCAAAATCCTAATCAATTTATGTCAATTGGCTGCTTGGTGCCAATTAAATAATTTAAGAAAGGGGCATTCTGCTGAGCAATCATTTTGTTTGCAGATCTTTAATGCTACAAACAGAAGTAATATCTGAAATGCTTGTCATTCTGTCCTTAAACAATAAAAAATAGCTTATTGCATACTGTGCTACTTGAGTTTTGCAATGCAGAACATATTCAAATGACATATTTTTCACCTCTTGCACCCAAGGGAAAATATATGTTATCTATAAAATGTAGTCCTCAGGGCCCACTGCATGGTCACGGGACACCTGCAACCAGTGGACAACTAACAGCCTTGCTCTAGCAGAACATGTCTGGTGGTAGGAAACTTGCTTCCCATATCCTAAGTGCGTAAGTACTACTGGTCAAATGCAACTTTCACAAAGCTCTACTCAGCTAGTGCTATAGAATGCAACAGATGAAAGTCAGGGAGCATTACACGTAAGTGTCTTTATGGGGTGGAAAAGTAAGAGAGCAAATATTGTCTCTTTCATTCATGCACTTTTATGAGAAATCTCATGATGTATCATACTCTACTTTCATCTAAAATAGCTTCTTTCAACATGAATGCTTACATAAAATATCATACAATACTAATATATATGTGCTTTTTTTTCTCCACAACATCTATGGTAGCCAAGGGCTACCTTTCTTAGTAAATGCCCAGTAATGAGTCATATATATTCCAGAGTTGTGTTGCTAACAGCCACCATTAAAACCCGATGCCTGTTGTCACAGTAGGTGCACAACGCTGCCATGACCTACAATTGTCACAAGTGTAAGAACTGGTGGCAGCACCTGCTATCCTTAGGGCCATCAGTCCTTACATCTCTAAAAAATTTAATAGACAAAATATATGCCTATGTATTTAATTCAGTATCTAAGGATATGTTCAATCAAGTTATTGCCAAGGTTTTTTTTTTTGGGGGGGGGGGATTTTATATGTATCCGTTTTAACGTTGTGTTATTCATACAGCTCTGCTCTGATAACCTTGGTCTTTTCATATATTACTATTCCACACACCAACGCCATTCTCAAAAGAAATATTTAGAAAAGTGACCATGTAGCGTGTCCAATGAGACAGAGATTACAAAATATGTAGTACCTGTGAATCACAAACTAGAACTGACAAATTAGCTGTGAAACTCTATTGTGTTGTGCTTCTTTTAGACACTCACATCCCCAGCATTTTGGTGCTCAAGTTCACTGAACTATTGTGGAAGTATTGCATTCATTTTTTTTCTCTGAATACCGATATGTACAAAAAAACTTTTATTTATTTTTTTTAAATAAAGGGATATAATATCTCAGCATTGTCAATTTGTGTATTAAGCTCTCAGATTTGTGTCAAGTGTGTTTGGTAGTAAGCTGGGCTCATTTCCTCTACTTTGAGGGATTTGGGTTTTGGGCCTAGTTGCTCAAACATAATGAAATATTATCAGGCGATTGTAAAGTACAGGCATGATATCACATGCTCAACTGCTCTCACTTCATTGGAAATCCAATATATGGGATTTGAAATAAAACAATTTCCATTGTGTTTTACTGTTTGTGTCAAAAAAGCACATTTGTTTTTGATTTAGATCCATCATCGCTGAAGTGCAACACATTTCAGGCTCTTCCATAATAGACGAAGTAGCACAGCCTTAGGGGAAGAAGGAGTGCGGCACTAACATAAAGACGTACAAGTGATCAGAAAACAAATCCCTTCACAATACATATATGCACAGATAATGACTCTTCCTTGGTTATTTGGGACTTTTTAATATGGTGGTGTGAGGTGAATGATTATTTCCAAAGCTCAGTTACCCATAGCAACCAAGTCACATATAAATCCTGAAGGATGATTGCATTCTTCTGCTAATCTTCTTTTATTAACTAAGTGGTACACAGGAACACAATTTTAATGCTGAATTTAGTCCCTTTTTTTAAAAAAAATAGTTTAGCATATAATTTGTAAGATATTCCAGTGTTCCTCTATATTCACTAACAAAGAAGATTTTCAGCATGCCAGATAATATTTCCATATATATAGGTAACTTGGTTATGAAAAGCCATATTGGAGCACAGTGGATTTGATGGGGCTGAAGTGTAGATGCTGGACATATACTGATATATGGCTGAATGACAAAAAATCTCTGATTCCTCTATACACCAGCTGTCAAAATACTCAAACAATGGCAGCACCTGATTGGATACAACCATTTTTGGCCCACAGTGTCCTGCCGAACTCTTTATATCTTTCAATATCAGGATGTCAGACGGGAGGTGGAGTGGGGGTCGGCGGCAGCCATCAGGGTCACTCACTGAGCGAATTTCATGAAGAACTGGACAAAATTCACATAGTGTATGGCCAGCTTTACCTGGAGCTGCAATTTATGCCTCTTTGCATCCACTGCAACCAATTAGATGTATGTAGTCAGATCAATAACAGGATTTCTGACTGGTTGTTATAGGTACCACTCTTTTTTCTGATTGAATAAACCAAATTGCCTTGTATTAAGAAATGTTTTCAATGTGTAATTACTAAATTTTAGATTTACACTAAACTGATGTTATTATTTATTAGAATTTTATGGCTCTGACTAGTCCTCAACTATTAACATCAATCCCTGCCCTAGTGCAGTTGTCAATACAAGATCCATATGGGTTTACATATAAACAAGTACCAGAGAAAATAGATACCAGCTAAGAGTCACACAATGTACAATGAATGCCACATAGAGTCAATGCCTGCCACCTCACCAATCTGCTGCCACTGTACAGCATAACTGTTACATGCCCCCACTGCCCATGGTACAGGTTTTGATAAAGTATTACATTTTAGCAAATTACAGCATGTTAATACCTTACATGTAAGGCTGGGTTCACACCATTGCGAATTGGATGCGGAGTTCCCCGCACCCAATTCGCAATAGCAGGAGACTTTGACCAGTTCTCTATGGAGCCGGTTCACATATCTCCGCAGCAGGTCCGGTGCGTTTTTCACAAAAACGCTGTGCGACTTTTGGTCCATTTCAGGTCCGAATTCACTGAAACAGTGAACCAGGACGCACCAGACCCCTGCTGTGAGCCGCATGTGGTTCATATGTGAACCCAGCCTAAGTGTTATTTACATGTAGCATTTCAGCTCAACTTGTTTCTGTATGTCAATGTGTTTACTATTAACATGCAATATATACAAATGTAGACATTTCTGAGATTATAGTTAGCATTTTATATAATAAGAGGGCATAAAGTGAAGTTAGTACCTAATTGAAATATTACCAAAAGTATTAAAATTAGAAACATAGAAAAGTGACGGCAGAAAAAAAAAGACGATTGCGTCTGCTCCTTTTTTCCTAGAGCCAGCTTTACAAGTAGATACAGTGGGCCCATGAAAAGGGTGGTGTCACCCTGTGGAAGTCCAGCAACCCTTCCCCATTATTATATGGACATTACAACTTGAATACATTTTGGAAAATTTGCAGCTTACATGATATGAAGCATGCAAATGTAGGCAGCACTTAAAGTGAGTGTAAACTATCACTTTGTAAAATAACCCATTCCATTTAAAATAGAAATGAAAGGCAAAACATTTGTGTACATATACAAAAAAAATATAGATTTTTTTTTCTCTTTTTTATAAGTGATCACATTCCCTCTGTTCTCAGGTGCATAAGAGCTGGGGGAGGAGAAACAACAGGACATTGAACTTCCCAGTGAAAGGCTATGCAGGGGAGGTGTGTCAGGACAAGTCTGGTTATTGGAGGAGAGCAAGTTGAGTTCCCAGCACAGATAGAGAATGGACCACGTTGTGTTCTCCTGCTTAGTGTGGTCAATTTTTAATAGGAAAGCAGAGGGATAGACAGGAACACCAGGGATTTTACACAAAGGAAGCAATACAAAGAGAACAGGATACATTTTCATAAAAGTGCATGGAACAGCAGGAGCATATCAGGAATATGAAACGTTGGGTTTACATACTCCAGCTTTACTTTCACTTTAACTAGTTTGTTTGGTACAAGCTGGCCCAAAGAAACTATTTCCTACTTGAGCAGGTGTGCCTGCTGGGCATGCTGTATAAGCTGTATGTAGCCTCAGCTACACACAGAATACAGATTTGTGTACCAGCTGTAGGATGCACACATCCTGTTATCATTTGTTCCAACAAAATTAAGTGCTGAGCGCTGAGTGTTGTTCAGCATTGTATTCTCTGAATATATACAAAGCTTCCTGTGATTGGCTGAGCCGGAGATCATGATGTCAGACATTAAAACTGGAAATCAGCTTTAAAGGATAAGTTTGCGTTTGGAACATGTTACATGTTCCAGACGTTTTTAGGGTGGAACATGTAACATATTCCAGCACCTGTAGCCTAAAAGTACCATGAGCCATTGACACTGACGGCTTTTAGTTTTCAATGAGCTGTGAGGGCAGGGCCGGATTAAGAGCATCGTGGGCCTAGTGCTGAGGATTTTGGTGGGCCTTTTATGAAAATAAATAAAATGAAAATGCACACAATTTTTTGTTAAAACAAATGAAATATGCTGCTGCAATTTACATTTCAATCATGTGGATACTGTATACAGAGCAGGGCTGGACAGTATTAGTGACTCACTCACACCATGGGGCTGGGCCTATCTTAAGGAAGGGGCCTGGAGCTGCAGCTCCAATAGCCCCTATGTTAATCTGGCCCTGTGCGAGGACCTTCATAGTTCAATGATCTTCCTGCTCTCAGATAACTGCCTGCCTGAGGTACAAGCAGACAGTTATCCTGTGAGTCTGCAGGAGCTGGTCATTGCACCCATGATCTGCTGATCCTGCTTATCCTCACAAAGCTGTCCCAAAAAGACAGACTCATTGGAAGACGAGCCTGGCACCCATTCGAACTGTAGCCCATTAAACACAAGTCTCTCAAAATTGTTATTAAAATATCTAATCCCATGTCAGAAAAGTTAATAGTGAATAGAATTTGATCTATACAAGCAAGCTGGTAGGCCCCTTTGCAGCTCTGTATGTGTAAATGATATACTGTAAGTTATAGGTTTATAGGCATATATTTTTTCTACAGCTTGGTCTTCTAATTTTTCAAATGGCTGAAGGTATAAAGAATCAAGCCAATGTAAACAGGGCACTATTTCTGAAAAACTATTGTTGTACCTGGTGAAGTTTACATTGAAAAAAAAATAATTTTGAAATCTATCATGTACAATATCTCACAAAAGTGAGCACACCCTCACATTTTTGTAAATATTTTATTATATCTTTTCATGTGACAACACTGAAGAAATGACACTTTGCTACAATGTAAAGTAGTGAATGTACAGCTTGTATAACAGTGTAAATTTGCTGTCCCCTCAAAATAACTCAACACGCAGCCATTAATGTCTAAACCGCTGGCAACAAAAGTGAGTACACCCCTAAGTGAAACATAGAAAAAGTCATAGATCTTTAAGTTCAGCTCATGATAAATAAGGGCAAACACAAAAGTGTTGCGTTTATAATTTTGCTTAGTGTATATACAGTATCTCACAAAAGTGAGTACACCCCTTAAATTTTTGTTAATATTTTATTCTATCTTTTCATATTACAACGCTGAAGAAATTACACTTTGCTACAATGTAAAGTAGTAAGAGTACAGCTTGTATAACAGTGTAAATTTGCTGTCCCCTCAAAATAACTCAACACACAGCCATTCATTTCTAAACCGCTGGCTTCAAAAGTGAGTACACCCTTAAGTGAAAATGTCCAAATTGGGCCCAAAGTGCCAATATTTTGTGTGGCCACCAATATTTTCCAGCAGCTCTTGGGCATGGAGTTCACCAGAGCTTCACAGGTTGCCACTGCTGTCCTCTTCCACTCCTCCATGATGACATCCTGGAGCTGGTGGATGTTAAAGACCTTGCGCTCCTCCACCATCCATTTGAGGATGCCCCACAGATGCTCAATAGGGTTTAGATCTGGAGACATGTTTGGCCAGTTCATCACCTTTACCCTCAGCTTCTTTAGCAAGGCAGTGGTCGTCTTGGAGGTGTGTTTGGGGTCCTTATCATGTTGAAATACTGCTCAGCGGCCCAGTCTCCGAAGGGACGGGATCATGCCCTGCTTCAGCATGTCACAGTATTGTCGCTACATGCTTGACACCATCTGAACCAAATAAGTTTATCTTGGTATCATCAGACCACAGCACATGGTTCCAGTAATCCATGTTCTTAGTCTGTATGTCTTCAGCAAACTGTTTGCAGGCTTTCTTGTGCATCATCTTTAGAAGAGGCTTCCTTCTGGGATGACAGCCATGCAGACCAATTTGATGCAGTGTGCGGCGTATGGTCTGAGCTCTGACAGGCTGACCCCCACCCCTTCAACCTCTGAAGCAATGCTGGCAGCACTCATACGTCTATTTCCCAAAGACAACCTCTGGATATGATGCTGAGCATGCACACTCAACTTCTTTGGTCAACCATGTGAGGCCTATTCTGAGTGGAACCTGTCCTGTTAAACTGCTGTATGGTCTTGACCACCGTGCTGCAGCTCAATTTCAGGGTCTTGGCAATCTTCTTATAGAATAGGCCATCTTTATGTAGAGCAACAATTCTTTTTTTTAGATCCTCAGAGAGTTCTTTGCCATGAGGTGCCATGTTGAACTTCTAGTGACCAGTATGAGAGAGTGAGAGCAATAACACCAAATTTGACACACCTGCTCCCCATTCACACCCGAGACCTTGTAGCACTAACAAGTCATATGACACCGGGGAGGGAAAATGGCTAATTGGGCCCAATTTGGACATTTTCACTTAGTGGTGTACTCACTTTTGTTGCCAGAGGTTTAGACATTAATGGCTGTGTGTTGAATTATTTTGAGGGGACAGCAAATTTACACTGTTATACAAGCTGTACGCTCACTACTTTACATTGTAGTAAAGTGTAATTTCTTCAGTGTTGTCACACGTAAAGATATAATAAATGAATTAGAAAAATGTGAGGGGTGTACTCACTTTTGTGAGATACTGTATATATATATATATCATCCCAACTCATTTCCAATTTCCACAACATCATTAGTTTTACTTTTAACCATTGTGAGAGATTAGCTTGTGGGGATCACCTTTACTGGGAAAAAGGCAGCTTGAAGGAAAACTTTCAGAAAAGTTGCCAGTTTTATTTGATCAAAGGTTGCAAGTCATAAAACAAACAAAATAGCAAAAACAACTCCTTGCCCAGTGCTAAACTTAACAAAGCAGGATATCTCTCTATACGGTGTCAGGCTCGTCCCAGACACCTCCAAACAAAACAAATGCAAACTTTGTCTTTTTGAGTCCTTAGAGTAACAAATTCCCAAGGTGTAGCTCTCTCAGTGTAGTGATACTGAGTCGCAGGAGTTCTCTTCCTGTTCGTTTAAAGCAGATGAAGGGAGATTTGGGTGGACCAGAAACTCCGGCAACTGTCACACCCATGCAGTGGACCCGGGAAAGGGCATTGTTTTGCAGCTTTCCTGCCCTATGTTCCACTGTAAACTTGTAGGGCTGTAGGGCCAAAAACCACCTTGTCACCCGACTATTTTTTTCCCTGTTGTCACACATCCACTTCAGAGGGCCATGGTCGGTGACCAGTCTAAACGGCCTGCCCGACAAATAATACTTTAAGGTCTCCAAGGCCCAGTTAATAGCGAGACATTCTTTCTCGACGATAGTACAGTTTTTTTCATGACTTTCATTTTCGACTTAGGTATACAACTGGACACTCCTTCCCGTCTCGGATCTGGGACAGTACCGCCCCTAGACCCACATCAGGGGTGTCGGTTTGCACCACAAAGTCCTTGGTGAAGTCCGGGGTCACAAGCACCGGTTGTACACAGAGGGCTTGTTTTATCTTCTGAAAAGCTTTCTCAGCTTCAGGGTTCCACTTCACCATGACCAACCCTCTACCCCTTGTCAGGTCCATCATGGGGACGGTGATGGTGGCAAAGTCAGGTATGAAGCGCCTATAGTACCCCATGATCCCCAGGAATGCACGCACCTGCATTTTAGTTAGAGGTTGGAGCCATATCAGGATTGCCTCTAGTTTGTTAGTTTGCGGTTTAACAAGTCCCCAAACGATAATGTGGCCAAGGTATTTGGCCTCTTCTAGACCGATGGCACATTTTTTTTGGGTTGGGCGTGAGAGCGCTTTCCTAAGGGAATCTATCACTGCTTGCACATGGGGCAGAAGCGATTCCAAATCTGGGCTGTGGATAACCACATCATTCAAGTAGGTGGCTGCGTAGGAGCGGTGCGTTCTCAAGGTTTTATCCATCATTCTTTGGAATGATGCAGGGGCACCGTGTAACCCAAATGACATACGCTTGTATTGAAATGACCCTTCAGGGGTATAAAAGGCAGTCTTCTCCTTTGCTGTCTCTGTTAGGGGTATATGCCAATAGCCCTTAGTTAGGTGTAGGGTGGTTATGTACCGGGCATTTCCCAATCAGTCTATAAGTTCATCAACCTGAGGCATCAGATATGCATCAAACTTGGACACACTATTTAACTTTCTAAAGTCATTACAGAACCTGATAGTGCCACCAGGCTTCGGGACCAACACTATGGGGCTAGACCAGCCACTGTGGGACTCCTCTATCATGTCCAATTTTGCCACTGCCTCTCGCCTAGCCTCAGGGATTCTATAGGGCTTCACATTTATGCAAACACCTGGTTCTGTGATTATGTCATGCTGGATCACTGAGGTCAGTCCGGGTAAAGGGGAGAAAAAGTCTCTATTTTTACTCACAATTTCCTTCATGTCATTTTGTTGCATTACGGACAAGGTTATGGGGACGTCAGGGGTCATTGGTACCCTGTCCTTTTGAGGAGGGGAGAAGGTCAGTAAACTCTCTCTGTCCTTCTATGGTTTTAAGAGATTAACGTGGTAAATTTGCTCTGGTTTTCTCTTCCCTGGCTTGTAAACTTTATAGTTTAACCTCCCCTACTCTTTAGCTGTAGCAGTCTTATCAAACTTCCCCACGCTCTTGAACCCTGGACCAGTCTTACCGGGTTCGACGGGTGATCTTTCACCTCTAGATACATTGGAGTGGGGCGCAGATGGGTGCAACAAGTCCTCAGCAGCACTGTATCTTTCCACGGGGTCGACCAGTTGGTTTACCAGTTTGGGGTCCCCATGGCTAACCCACTTCCTAACAGTAGCAGGGAGCGCACACAGATGCCAGTCCATGACCACACGCTGCACGATCTGAGAGCCTTGCAAAGTCTCTGGCTGTAACTACTTACTCGTGAGATGGATCAAGTCAAACATTTGGAAGCAGGGTGGCTGGTCCATGCGGTAGGACCATTGATGAACCCATTGAGCCCGGACTGCCATGGTGACACCCAGGCATGTGAGTATCTCCATTTTCAGAGACTCATAGTCCTGGGCCTTATCGAGTTCTAAATCAAAATAGGCCTTTTGGGGCTCACCTGTCAGAAAAGGTGCTAACAGTCCCGACAATTGTTCTTTTGGCCATCCTTCGCGAAGAGCGACTCGTTCAAAAGTTGTGAGGTATGCCTCCTCGCCATCCACAGGTGGTAAGAGGTGCATACCAACTTTGGTTCCACTGCCATGGGAGGTGTGGACCCCCTTTTTAACTCCACCAGAGCCTCCGTAAAACGGCAATTCATCTCCTGCTGCACCGTCAGGGCCTGACGATTCACCTCCTGCTGTGCTGGCAGCGGCCTGGCGATTTGCCTCATGCAGTTGACAAATTTTCACCTGCTGTTGGCGAATTTCCTCGTGCTGTGCTGCAGCGCCCTGGCGACTTTCCTCCCGCTGCACTGCAGCGGCTTGTGTGACTTGGAGGTTGGTCTCACGCTGGACCGCAGTCGCCTGCAGCAAGTCCTTCAATATCTCCTCCATGTTGGAAAGTTGCCCGCATCCTCCACCATGTGTGGGAGATTAGCTCGTGGGGATCACCTTTCCTGGGAAAAAGGCAGCTTGAGTTTTATTTGATAAAAGGTTAAAACAAACAAAATAGCAAAAACAACTACTTGCCGTTCGGCACTAAACTATACAAAGCAGGATACCTCTCTATACGGTGTCGGGCTCGTCCCAGACACCTCCAAACAAAACAAATGCAAACATTTTCTTTTTCAGTCCTTAGAGCTACAAATTCCCAAGGTATAGCTCTTTCAGTGTAGTGAACACTTTAAACACTGTAATACTAAATACACTATATTGCCAAAAGTATTGAGACACCTTCCTTTACACACACATGAACTTTAATGGCATCATAGTCTTAGTCCATAGGGTTCAATATTGAGTTGACCCACCCTTTGCAACTATAACAGCTTCAACTCTTCTGGGAAGGCTGTCCACAAGCTTTAGGAGTATGTCTATGGGAATGTTTGACCATTCTTCCAGAAGCGCATTTGTGAGGTCAAGCACTGATGTTGGATGAGAAGGCCTGGCTGGCAGTCTCCACTCTAATTCATCCCAAAGGTGTTCTATCGGGTTGAGGCCAGTCAAGTTTCTCCACCCCAAAATCGATCATTCATGTCTTTATGGACCTTACTTTGTGGACCGGTGCACAGTCATGTTGGAACAGGAAGGGGCCGACCCCAAACTGTTCCCACAAAGTTGGGTGCATGAAATTGTCCAGAATGTATTGGTATGTTGACGCCTTAAGAGTTCCCTTCAGTGGAACTAAGGGGCCAAGCCCAACCCCTGAAAAACAATCCCAAACAATAACCCCCCTCCACCAAACTTTACACTTGGCACAATGCAGTCAACCAAGTACCGTTCTCCTGGCAATAGCCAAACCCAGAAACGTCCATCGGATTGATAGACAGAGAAGCATGAATTGTCACTCCAGAGAACACATCTCCACTGCTCTAGAGTCCAGTGGCGGCGTGCTTTACACCACTGCATCCGACACTTTGGATTGCACTTGGTGATATAAGGCTTGGATGCAGCTGCTCGGCCATGGAAACCCTTTCCATGAAGCTCTCTACACACTGTTGTTGTGCTAATCTGAAGCCCACATGAAGTTGGAGTTCTGTAGGTCTGTAGCTATTGGCTCTGCAGACAGCTGGCCATGTCCGTGCATTGTGCGCTTCAGCATGCGCTGACCCCGCAAAATAATTTTTCGTAGCTGAGCTGCTGTTGTTTGCAGTTGCTTCCACTTTGTTACAACACCATTAACAGTATATATGGAATATTTAGTTGCAAGGAAATTCCATGGTTTGGCTTATTGCACAGATGGCAACCTATGATGGTACGGCCCTTTTCACACAGACGTTCCATTCAGGTCCGCCTGTCTGTTTTTCAGGCCTCTATGGAGTGACTGATGTCAGCGGTGACATATACACTGACATCCGCGCTCTCGGACCTAAACCGTGCTCCGTAAAGTCCGATGGATGGAAACCCTATTTTTCGATCCGTCTGGGGATTGGACCGATGTCATCCAACTTTCCATAGAGGAGTGCGGCGCTCTGACAGATCCATCTCCGCACAATGAGCGTAGACGGATCTGTCATCTGGCGGCTCAGCAGAGCAAGAGCAATTCCCAACGCCCGTGTGAAAGGGATCTAACATGCTTGAATTCAATAAGCTCATAAGAGTGACCCATTCTTTAACAAATATTTGTAGAAGCAGTCTGCATGCATAGGTGCTTGATTTTATACACCTGTGGCCATGGAGGTGTTTGGAACACCTGAATCCAATGGTTTGGAGGGGAGTCCCAAAACTTTTGGAAATACAGTGTATCTCAGATTTTCAAAAAAATACCCTTTATTATCAGTTCAAATTAAAATATATCTATTCCGAAACTGATGTCCCACAATTTCACCAGCCACCAAAACAAAAAATAATTTAAGTAATGCTATTTTTGTGGTAAAATCTTCAGAACATCAATCATGATGCCAGGCCCCAAAATACCATTGACCCCTCTAAAAAGTTGGAATGTCACGTAAACCCAATGAACTGCAGATTTCAGTCTGTCTAACTTTTTACTAGGCAAACAAAACTCAATTACCTTGAAATCTATCGTAATACCCCCCAAAAATTCAATCAAGTAGTGAATAATTTTTCAGCAACCAGAGGTACTCAAAAATAAGTATAAATAACTAAAATTATATTAAAAATCAGAAAACATTCATCAGAATTAAAAGGACCAAGAAAAAGAAACTCACCAAGCAGTGTATAAGACTCTTGGAACTGGACTCATATGAAATAACCCAAGGAAGATGGAAATGATTCAAAGCAAGAACAGGTAAAGAACATGAAAGAGAGCAGCCCGTAGGAAGGAATTTGTCAAAATAATAACCTTTGAAGAAAAAAATAGAGAATTACATACTGGAGGATGTAAAGGCAACAGCCTAAAAGTGATTTTAGTATCCAACATAAGCGCTTTTCTACATAAAGGTCCCAGTTTTACTAGTGCTTCTTCAAAGGAGGTGTTGCCATCAGAGTGAGTAGAGGTGTGTGTCCTGTACTTACTCTTATGGCAACACCCTTGACCTTGTATTCTCCTACCTCTGCATCCCTTGCAATCTCTCCAACACATTTTTATACTATTTCTGCTTACAGCCTTATCAATTTCACACTTACCTTGTCCTCAGCTCCCTTTCTGTCCAGAATGCAGTATATTGTATTCTCTGAAACATAACATACAGTGGCTGCACTGCCACTATCTACTATACCAGATACAAAAGGCAAAGGCTCTGTTAAAAATATACAAACTTAGAAAGAGAATTGGCTAAGCAGTAATAGAAATAATCAAACTCACCACCCAAACACTGGATCATGGGACCATCTGAAAAAGATTCTTCTGGTGCTGATGATAGGGATGGGTATGCCCTCTAGAGGAGTGCTGAGGCAGAGGCAGAAAGGGATGCGTACTTGGCATCCCTATTCACCAGAGTCTCCTGTTGCCATTGAGACACCGGGTACTAGGGCAATTGCACTATTGCATTCTCCTTGACAATGGCCCATTGCCGTAGAGAAGATGCGACCACTTACCCTTTACTCTGAGGATGCCACAGTGAGTGATGGAGAGGCAACATTCCGCAGCCTCCTCTTCTTGTTATGCCAACGCTCTACTTAAGGGTCGCCCCAATGCTCTGACATCACTCGCTGCACTGCAGGGTCCTGACTCTCCTCTGCAGGCTGGGAAAAAATTAACAAGACACATTTTTTATTTTTTTTTTATTTTACACATATAAGTCTATATTAAAAAAAAAATTAAATTAAAACAGCGAGCCAAATAAAACATTATAAATCCTAAAATATATTAAAATGTTTTAGGCATACAAATTAATTGTACAATATGTGTCATGTTAACTGAAGCATGCCAATGCTGTTAAATTTGGCCTAGGCATCTTGGCATCAACTACATATGGTCATAAAAGGGTTAAACCCTAACATTTTTAGATTAAAAACAGAGTTTTTTCCAGCTTACTTACGCAGATATATATGAAACTACACAACCTCTGCAAGTTGCCCCTACAAAGTGTGTTCTCTAACTCTAATCTGAGCTCCCAACTTAAAACATATAATATAGTAGTGAATAAGCTGAGCGCAGCCATGCCTTGGAAGTACCCCATCTTCCGTTAAGGTAAAGTACCAGACTTGCTCAAAGCATCTTAAGATCAAAAATTCAAAAAAAATGGCAGCCACACAGATCAGTTAAGAACTAGTCAGGTGCACATGTGTATTTAGATATACCGAATTTGCAACAAACACCTCTTCTTTTAACCTAAACTGTTAACCGCTTGAGTCCTGAGGGCTATTTTAAAATGGCACTGTTTTACCAGGGCAGCAGGTAGGCTAAAACTGAATGCAGTCAATGACAAGACCAGGAGCTGAAATGGTTAACTCCTGGACTTCTCTTCTTGGTGCACAATGCTCCATAGCAGTGCTTGTAGCAGATCACTGAAAACATAGCACTTCCTCACATTCTCATTGTAAGGATGCTGAAGCTGAGCTGAAGCAGCCTTTACCTGGCTCTCCCTACAAAAACAAATTACTATTAGAAGTGGTCTGCTGCTGCACAGCAGCATGAGGGAGGTCTGGTTCAGATCTCCATTGACCAGATCCAAAACCCCCACCACATGAAGAAAAAATTATATAAAGTATCTAATCTGAATTACTTTTTTGTATACTGTGTAAGAATCAAAAGTTCATGTAAGTTAACACGTCATGTGGAATTTTGACAATAGCAAACCTGTAAAAAAAAGAAAGTTGCTACCATGCTAATTTGTGTCCTTATCAACCTGACTTTATCTTATTTGAATGTTAGGTAACAATTTACATAAACCAATTATTTTTTCCCACGTGTGCCAAAATGTAGCATCGGAAAGGGAATAAAGCTGTTCTAAAATAAAATGCAAACATTTGTTTGAGTTTTACCATTTCATAATGTTAAATAAAAATCACACTAATGTAATATCCTTTTAATCAGCAGGCTTTGATAGTTGTATTTTGAGGTACATATCTGGGGCTGCACTGATTAGGTAAAAGTTGTGTAAAGAGTAATTACAGGAACATACAGTTTTTTCAAAATTTTCTTCCAAATTAGCACCTAGAAAATAAAGATATATGCACCCAAATCTGCTATTAAATTAAAGTCCTTTCTGTTTTAAGAAAAACTCTCTCTCTTACTTCCTTCTTCCCTTGGCAGAGATGACCATGCAGATTAATGAACTTCTCAGTGATGCTTGGAAGATTTACTGCCCTAAGGATGGATGGATCCTGGCAGTAGAAGATGTAGCAGCATTTTTTTTATTTTTTGCCTTGTTCCTGTAGCAAGAATAGGCTTCTATCACTTATTACCAGGCTTGTAAAATTTGTGCAGGGGATACTGCTGGGAGCCCACTTCCTACTGGCAAAGGCACACTACCAAAACCGCTATACCCAGAAACACCAATTCTCTGTACACAATGTGTGGGGAGGGTCTTAAGAATGTAGTTTGCACTGCTGAAGTGGCTACTGGAAATTTTACAAAATTAAATTGATGGACAGATAGTCCCTTCTCCTTCTTATACATTCCTGCCCATTGACTCCATTTAACAGCACAGTCAAGGGAACCTTGAATGGCTGAGCAGCAGAATTTCCCATGAAATATCATCTGGCAACAGGTTTTACCAAGCTCTTCAGGATACAAAAAAGGTGCAGCAGACTCCTCAGAAAATTATCCCTCTGAGTAGCCAAATTCAGTTTTTAGACCTCTGTCAAAGGCCAACTTTCTTCGATATTTAAGGTCTCCACAGGTCACTATTCTTAGATTCTTAGGGCCTTTACCACAGACCCGTAAACAGACTAAGCTGAGGAAAGTGGGCAAATATCAGATCTGTAATGTTATCTTTATGGTATTACTATCTTATCGTAAGGTATTTATGTTGATATAGGTGATCTGGATTCCGAGCAGGACACTTCTACACGTCTGAGGATCTCCATTTTCTCCTTGGCTTGTAGTGTAATGTAACTAACATTTAAATTGAAGCTCTAAACCACACCAAAAGGTCAAGATACAAAGTTATTCTAATAAAGGTCGGGGGAAAATCCAAAGAGTATCCAATGCATTTCGGGAGGGCCAAAACCAGGCAAACCAGCTACTGACAGGACCTGTGCTTGTAATCGCACTGGGAGAAATACCATTAAAGGTCCAGTTCACTTTTAGTCCATTTATTTTGTTTTTAATCTCAAGCCTTGGACCCCCAAAATGTGTTGGTTACTTTTTCAATTGTCCCCCTGACCATTAATGGAACAAAGGTATAACTGGACCTGTTTAACACTGGCATTTCAATTTACATTTCTGTCCCAAATAGAAAAAACCTTTATTCATTTTGGCTTCCTCTACAGGCAAGACGTAGGCAAAACTCTACACTGCCATTTTCACAGCGCTGGAATAAAATCCTCAGTGATTTGTCACAGCAGGTAGTATTTATAACTCAATACATTGTTACTTCGCACTTTAGCTACTAAAGATGACTCAAGAGCAACCAGCAAAAATAATCAATGAGCTTAGGAGAGACCTAGTGAACACAGATAACATTAACAAGGCTCAGGTTGGCTACATCCTAGCTGTAAACAACATGAAATTTGACTAGGGACAATCCAGCTTAAGGCAGGGTTCCTACACTAGTCAAGGCAGCAACACAGTATTGTGGAAGACATGAATGCATGCATGTAAAGGGAGATAGAGAGGGGCAGGGAATAAGCAGTTCTGTAATATAACAGGCAGGGCTAGAAATGCAGCCTGGGATCTCAGTTCAGTAGAGGGAAGCATTGTAAGCCCAAACAGGAAGTTAGCAGCTCACTGGATTTCTGGCAGATGAACAGGCATTTTTCCATAATTTTAGCATTTTTCAATGGATAAAATTTGGGAATATGTGAATGTATCGGAGGGATGTACTGACCATGTATTTTTGTACTTTACCCTGACATATAGTGCATTCAGAAAGTATTCACAGCGCTTCACTTTTCCACATTTTGTTATGTCACAGCCTTATTCCAAAATGGATTGAATTCATTATTTCTCTCAAAATTCTACAAAGAATACCCCGTAATGACAACGTGAAAGAAGTTTGTTTGAAATAAACTTTGCAAGTTTATTTAAAATAGAAAACAAAAAAAATCACATGTACATAAGTATTCACAGCCTTTGCCATGACACTCAAAATTGAGCTCAGGTGCATTCTGTTTCCACTGATCATCCTTGAACTGTTTCTATAACTTGATTGGAGTCCACCTGTGGTAAAATCAGTTGATTAGACATGATTTGGAAAGGCACATGCCTGTCTATATAAGGTCCCACAGTTAGCAGTGCATATCAGAGCACAAACCAAGCCAGGAAGTCCAAGGAATTGTCTGTAGACCTCAGAGAGAGGATTGTATCAAATCACAGATCTGGTGAAGGGTACAGAAAAGTTTCTGCAGCATTGAAGGTCCCAATGAGCACAGTGGCCTCCATCATCCATAAATGGAAAAAGTTTGGACCCACCGGGACTCTTCCTAGAGTTGGCCACCCACCCAAACTGAGCGATTGGGGGAGAAGGGTCTTAGTCAGGGAAGTGACCATGAACCCGATGGTCACTCTGACAGAACTCCAGCATTTCTCTGTGGAGAGAGGAGAACATTCCAGGAGAACAACCATCTCTGCAGCACTCCACCAATCGGACCTGTATGGTAGAGTGGCCAGACGGAAACCACTCCACAGTAAAAGGCACAAGACAGCCTGCCTGGAGTTTACCAAAAGGCACCTGAAGTACTCTCAGCGTCATGTCTGGAGAAAACCAGGCACCACTCATCACCTGGCCAAAACCATCCCTACCGTGAAGCATGGTGGTGGCAGCATCATGCTGTGGGGATGTTTTTCAGTAGCAGGAACTGAGACACTAGTCAGGATCAAGGGAAATATGAATGCAGCAATGCACAGAAACATCCTTGATGAAAACCTGCTCCAGAGTGCTCTGGACCTCAGACTGGAACGAAGGCTCATCTTCCAACCGGACAATGACCCTAAGTACACAGCCAAGATAACAAAGGAGTGGCTAGAGGTCAACACTGTGAATGTCCTTGAGTGGCCCAGCCAGAGCCCAGACCTGAACCCAATTGAACATCTCTGGAGAGATCTGAAAATGGCTGTGCACCGATGATCCCCAACCAACCTGATGGAGCTTGAGAGGTCCTGCAAAGAATGGGAAAAACTGCCCCAAAATTGGTGTACCAAGCTTGTAGCATCATATTCAAAAAGACTTGAGGCTGTCATTGGTGCCAAAGGTGCTTCAACAAAGTATTGAACAAAGGCTGTGAATACTTATGTACATGTGATTTTTTTGTTTTTTTATTTTTAATAAATTTGCAAAGATTTCAAACAAACTTCTGGTTTGTAGAATTTTCAGGAAAATAATGAATTTAATTCATTTTGGAATAAGGTTGTAACATAACAAAATGTGGAAAAAGTGAATGCTTTCCTGATGCACTGTACATTTTAATTGACTACTGGGCCTCATTTATGAAAGTTAGTGAAATAAGAATTGTCTAGGGCAATCTTTGTTATGACCAACATTGGCCTTTATTTTGTAGGTTTGGTTTTGGGGCTTTTATGAAAATAAGAAATCCAATAACCATAGAAATTTAGCAAGAAGTTCAGCCAGCTACACATGATGAATGCCAGGATAAAAGTTAGAACCACTCAGCAGGCAGGCTGAGTGGATTTAAAGGCAAAGTTTTCTTTGACTAGAGCATACCTTTTTATTAAACAACAGAGAAATCTGCAGAAAAAGACAGCTTTAAGTATCTATTTTTGGTCAGGTAATTCATTTCTGTTTAACTACATACTGCAGCACATTACATTCAAGATTGAATAGTTTTGAATTGTTGTTTTATAGTGTCACCCCCTCCTAGAACATTGTGAAAGTTGTTTTCATAGCTTATTTTAAACCCAAGCCCTAAGGCCGACCATTAACATTATTTTTGGAGCACTTTACTGTGTTTCTAAGCAATAGTGACATTTCTGCAACTTCCAACAAAAACAAATAGCTATGGTTATAGGTGGCATAAAACTACCACCAACAGCTTGTTAGAGAGGAAAAATCATGATGCCACACAATATAATCCTGTAACCTAGTTCCATACTGCTTATATGCACATATACTTTATCTTCATGACTTGGGTAAGACATGTTCTATGTATAATTGTTCCATTTACAGTCAAGAGTAGGTGAGATCTGTTGTGTAGGTACGTTCTGCCACCTTCCACCAGTGTAATCACTGTAAATCAAAATTAAACTAATCCCTGCCATGTCTTGTCAACTTGTAAAGATGATCTTCGTCTTGTTTCTCTCAAATCCTGGTAATAAGAAAATCCTCAGCAGTTATCTCTTGGATAGTGTAAAAAAAAAAAAGGTTTAAAGATTTCTTGAAGTCATTTATTAACCCGCTGCTGCCAGAAAGGCTGGGCTACGCCTCAAACTGTTCTGTAAAAATCATTTTTTTTATGATGTAATAGAATATATTGTTAGATGAAATATAAAAGCCTTATATCCAGTGATACAAACACTAGGGGCAAAAGCAGAATATGGAATCCCCACTCCTGAGCCTACTAGGGCATGAGCTTTGATTACGCTTGAACCCACAAGTGGATCAAGTAGTCATTTTGTGAAGGGGAGCCATTGACAGTCGCCTACACAGTACCAACATGCCAAGGATAACAGTGCTTAAAGTGTCACGAAACCCACTTCATTAAAAACTTTTGTTTAAATCTTTTTATTGAGATTTCACATGTACAGAAAATACTAACTTTTATGCCATAGGAATGTTGTACAAAGAGTCACTTGCAACTATGACAATCAGACATAAGAATAGGTAGTAGACATCTTGCAAAGAGTCACATTTAGTGTAAAATGGAAGACATGTTATTGTAGGAACTCCACTTTGACCTGGTGCCCAGCCCTCCCAAGAGAGGCCCACCCTCACCCCTCCAGCACCCCATCGGGGATCAAGTTGTGCCGAAGGGGAGGGAGCACCCCCACCCAGCGCCCCCACCCCCAGGGGGACCACACATCCCCATCATCATGAGAGTAACCCCAAAAAACGGTCTTAAAATCCATATCCTTATCCAAGGCAAAAGAAGGCAAGAAGACTAAGGCAGCATTATTTCCAGAAAAAACATTGAAATCCTGAGGTAACACATCTTCCAAACAATTAGGGTAGAGGGCACTCACTATGTCCATCGAGGGTCAAAAAGTGTCTAGGATGTAGACTACCCTCTTAACATATAAAAGGTACCTCCCAATTAAGTACTTCTTTGTCCTCATGTTAGACCCCCCATCTAGTCTTTCCCCCTGCTAGAGGGAATCAAACCAAAACCTGAAATTCAATTAAACATTCTCGAAAGTGATCTGTAAAGAAAAGAAGAACAAAAGACAAGAGAGGAAAGGGAGAGAAAAGAAGAGAAGGAAGAGTACAGATGTCCCGTTGGAGTGTTCCACCACTAGAATATTCGTAGGTTAGGTAGGTGTTAAAGAGATGTTCATGTACTTTGCCCAGGGATCCCAAGTAGCCTCAAAGAATCATTTAAAACTTTCAATAAATGCTGTATTACATGCTACTGATACTCACTATGAGATTTGTTTTCTGTATTCTGCAAAAAAACTGGTTGATCCTGCTGCTCTCCATTTCCTCCTTCTGTTCATGTCCCCAATTCAGCTAGGGGTTGTGCAGATGTGGTGGCAACTCTGCACATGATCAGTTTTCAGTGAGTTTCTATGCTGAGCATTTTCATCCTATTACATCTGTGCAGCCCATGTGATTATAGAGTCACACATATGTGTGTATACACAGTGGTAAATGACAGCCCACTCCCTCCTTCCTCCATGCCCACTAACCAGCTAAACACAAAAACACAATGGAGGTGGGATATTACATGTAGATTAATGGAGGCTTCTCCTCCCTGCTATTCTTAGACACAGGCTGGAAGGGCATGACACAGCCTATAACTGGCAAAAATTCCCCCACATCATGTTATTTCTACAAAATAATAAAGGTTTGATTTCAAATATGTATTTGTATGCCAATTTATAACAGTTTATTGAGAGTATTTATTTTTACTCTGTATTCCAAAGGCTGTTTTTTATTTTGAACATGTGACCAACAGCAGAGGACTAGAAGCTCCTCCTGCTTATGCTTTTCTGCAGACAGGTTGAAAAGATCTGTGTCATGTGACAACTGTATATCAATTAGGAAAAAGGTACGTAGATGATTTTTGTTTTCATTAAAATAATTACAGTGCCATCATCCACATACTGAAACAGAAAGGACAATGCAAATTAAACAAAGTGTGTGTTTAGCACCACTTTAACCACCTTCCGCCGTATTGTCATATGACGGGCAGGCATCTCATTCTGGACGATATCATATGACAATGTCCCTCACTCGTGGAGCTTTCAAGCCAGCGGGGGTGCGTAACACGACGATCAGTGGTGCGCTCTGTCCTTGGGAGAAGATGCATCACTGATCTCGATAAAGAGCCAATGACGAAGCTCTTTACCCATGTGATAAGCTGTGTCCAAACAAGGAAATGCTGGTTATAGGCATTTCTTTCCTCACACTGTGAAGAGAGGAGAGCGTGTGAGGACAGCGGCTCAGGATCAGCGGCTGATTATTAGTGCAGCCCCAACAGTGCCCAGCAGTGATGCCAGTCAGTACTGCCTTTCAATGTCCATCAGTGCCGCCCATCAGTGCCGCAAATCAAGCCCATCAGTACCACCTATCAGTGTCCATCAGTGCCACCTATTATTATTATTATTATATTAAATAAAAAGGGGCAGACTCGATGGACTACTCAGTCTTTTTCTGCCGTCACTTTTCTATGTTTCTATGTTTCTATCAGTGCCACCTCAGTGCTCATCAGTGCTGCATATTAGGGCCTCCTTATCAGTGCCACCTCATCAGTGCCCTTCTGTGCCGTCTCATCAGTGCCCATCCGTGCCACCTCATCAGTGCCCATCAGTGCAGCCTCATCAGAGCACATCAGTGAAGGAATAAAATGACTTATTTACAAAATTTTATAACAAAAACTAGGAAAACTTGAAAAACTTTTTTTTTTCAAAATGTTTGGTCTTTTTTGGGTTTTTTTTTAGCAAAAATATAAAAAAAAACAGTGATGATTAAATATCACCAAAAGAAAGAGCTATCTGTCTCAAAAAAATGATACACATTTAGTTTACAGTGTTGCATGACCGTGCAATTGTCATTCAAAGTGTGACAGCTCTGAAAGCTGAAAACTGGCTTGGGCAGGAGGGGGGTAAAAGTGGTCTGTAGGCAAGTAGTTAAGTGAGGACATAATTGTAAACACAACATGATGACATCATCAACAATTACCACAATCTAGTCATCTATTTTCTAGAGAATAACACAACAAATGTACTGTATGTTCTTGCTTATATTCATTAACCACTTCCTTACTGGGCACTTAAACCCCCCTCCTGCCCGGACCAATTTTCAGTTTTCAGCACTGTCACTATTTGAATGACAATTGCGTGGTCGTGCGACGTTGTACCCAAACAAAATTGCCGTCCTTTTTTTCCCACAAATAGAGCTTTCTTTTGGTGGTATTTGATCACCTCTGCGTTTTTTGCGCTATAAACAAATAAACAGCGACGATTTTGAAAAAAACAAGATTTTTTACTTTTTGCTATAATAAATATCCAAAAAAAAAAATGTATTCATCAGCTTAGGCCGACATATATTCTTCTACATATTTTTGGTAAAAAAAAGTCGCAATCGGTGTATATTGATTGGGTTGCGCAAACGTTATAGCGTCTACAAACTATGGACATTGGTTTATGGCGTTTTTATTTATTTTATATTTTCTACTAGTAATGGCGGTGATCTGCGATTTTTATCAGGACTGCGATATTGCGGCAGACATGTCAGACGTTTTTGACACTTTTTTGGGACCAATGACATTTATACAGCGATCAGATCTAAAAATAGACACAGATTACTGTATAAATGTCATTGACAGGGAAGGGGTTAACACTAAGGGGGCAGTGAAGGGGTTAAATGTGTTCCCTGGGTGTGTTCTAACTGTGGAGGGGGTGGGGTTGGCAGGGGCATGACAGATCTAACTGATCCCAGTGACAGGGATCAGTAGATCTGGCATGCCCCCTCACAGAACAGGGAACCGCCATGTTTACATCGGCGGTTAACCGTTCTGGCTCTCTGTGAGCAGATCGCGGGTCTCCGGTGGGCATCGGGACCGCCTGACCTGCGGGCACGCTCACGCGGCGTGCGGCGGGAGCGCGCCCAGCACGAGCCAAAGGGGAGGCCGTCTATTGACGGCATTTTAGAGCCGCGCTGTAGCCGTCATTCGGCTATGGCGCAGATGGGGAGTAGTTAATGGGTAGGGCTTGAGAGCTGTGGTGGCGTTGCTCCTTATTCTAATATAACCTATGTGAAGAAAAGTTTTAATCTCCTTCTACCTGCTATGCCTACCTACAGATACCAGTGAAATTGGATCTCACAAAGGAAGCTACACAGGTGTTTCATCCAGCTGTTTTCATCAGGTAACACTTTATGCCCTCGCCATGGGTATCATAAGGGGCACCCAGTAGGCATAGATGCCCAACAGGCATAGATGACATAAATGGCTCGAACCCCTGTGCTTAGGAGAGCATTTTTTTGCACTTCATTGCATAAAAATGAATAAAGACTGCAACGACTGGCTGTGCTTAATGCTGCAGATTGATTCATATATCTTCCTTTTCTCCTTCCATCAGCAAGGCTAACAATGACGTAGATGTCATTCATCTGCATCCAGTATTTAACAGGGTGATAGAACAATAAGATCATAGTCTTCTAAGAAGCTTCCCTGGGACTCAACTCCCTAGGATGCTTATTGCATCTAGTTCCACTTAAAGTGCAATCCATGAGCTACTAAGTACTATCTAGGAAACATTACAATTACAAACTGCACTCACTTCACCTCAAAGTAGAGGTATGGTCAAACATAAAAAATCACATATGTGGCTGCTCATAGCAGTAAGATTGTGCTTTTTTCCAGTCAGGGTGGATAAAAAATCAATAATTTAAATAAATAAATAAAAATCTGTTTTTTTTTTAATTTAAATCGATTTTTTTTGATTTTTATCAAAGTTATTTTATTAGAATGTGTTTGGAGTAAAAATCTTTCTAAAATATAGTCTTCTATTTAGGATACATTAACCTCCCTGGGGGTATGATTATGTCAGATTTTTGCGTCTCAAATCGGTACATTGTTTTGCATAGAAATTTGACGTTTTATATTGTAGGGCTGTAATTATTAGGAATAACTCACCTAAATCTGTCCAAACAAGAGTCTAGTAGACATCCCGGACATGATACAGTTTGAAACAATGAAACCATAAATTATAATATAATAAATAACTATAAGGCCTCATACACACGGGCGTAACACCAAAACATCGGGACCGACGTCAGCCAATAATTAGTGTCAAAAATGCAATTTCGTCTGCGTTTTGCATCAGCGTTAATGCGCGTTAGTGAGCGTCAATGAGCGTCGGCGTCAATAGGTGTTTCGTTTAAAAAAACATTCCTCTGCTATTTTTTAACCTGAAAACGCTGGCGCTAAAAACGCCGGTTAACGACGCTACGGCGTTAATTCGCGTTAGTGAGCGGTTTGCCGGCTCAGCGTCAAAAACGCCATAACGCTACAGCCTCGGAATGCGCTGGCTGTGGGTTCTGCTTTCAGCTCACTAACGCCGACACTATCTACAGCTCAAAAACGTCAGCGTTCCTATGGGGCCATTGAATAACATGTAGAGCTGCAAAAAATGCTCAAAAACGCGGCGGTAAAAAAACGTCTGTGTGTATGAGGCCTAAATAATTATCAAAAATAATAATATAATAATAATAAAATGTATTCAATAATGTAATCAAGTAAAAAACACTGAAATTTCCTCAGTTGCAGAATTGTCGCTGTCGTCACTTTCAGTGTCTGAAGACGAATATCCCTACGAATCAGTATCGCTCAATTCTGCAAGTGATTCTTATTTTCTATTGCCGTTTTCTAGCTGGTCAAAAAAAGCTTTTTGGATGCCATGGACATTCTCAAGTTTCCAGGCAGAAATATAATATAAAAGTGCATGCAGTGCACTGGACAAAGCACTAGGAACAAAGGGGATGTGAAATGATTTCATACAGTAATGCAATCTTACAGATTACAGTGTACTGTATGTGTTATGTGTTTTTCACACCGCCCAACTAAAGACATGCACATGGCAGAATAACTCCATTGCTGCTATCTACAAGGCAGTGGCTGTCAGCCTGCAACAAGAAGTGCTGTTACTGGCAGGATCTCCATTTATTACATTTTTAACAATTCTTAAGAAAATTGTTTACAAAGCATTATGTCAAACATATATACTGAGAAATAAATTACCTTTCTATGCATGAAAGTTAAATAAAACTTCAGTGTGCAGCTCCCCCCTCAGAGCCCCCCCCCCCCAATACTTACCTGAGCCCAATTTTGATCCAGCCATGTGCACAAGAGCAGCGGCTCTCCAGGCCTCTCCTTCGATTGGCTACAGATACAGAAACAGGAGCCATTGGCTCCCGCTGCTGTCATTCACAGCAAGTGAGGAGCGTGCGGGGGGCGAGGCTGAGCCAAACTCTCTGTGTCCTATAGACACACAAGAGTGTGGCTTGGAAGCGAGAATGCACAAGTGCTCCCACAGCAAGCGGCTTGATATGGGGGCAATTGGCAGGGCCCAGAGCACAGCGAGGGACCCGAGAAGAGGAGGATCAGGGATGCTCTTTGCAAAACCAACTACACAGAGCAGGTAAGTATGACCTGTTTTTTTAAAAAAAGGTTGCCTTTACAAACGCTTTGATTAGACACATCATGGCATTTTGTCACTATTCCTTCATTGTAAGAAATACAATCGAAATGTTTTCCATCTAGCACAACGGGCACTTCAACAGCCTGGACAAGCATATGGGAACAAGAGATAGATATATGTATATATATTCACACATACACACATATGTATACAAATACAATTTAAAAATAATATAAAATGTTATTACTCTACTTTGTAGCGTTAAATATTTTAACTGATGAGTTAGTAATACTCTAAGAGCTTACTGCGAAGACGCACAGTAACCCACAGCAACTGATCAGAGACTGATGGAAGCCAAGTTGTCGTAGGCTACTGCATACCATTCTTTTTACACAATGGTTTTAAATAAAACCCATAGTCTTATCCATTTAAAATGATTCACTTTTTTTCAGTCGGATACTGTAAAAAAATGTCATCACATTCTGTTTCAGTGAGCTAACCTTACTTCTAGGGTTTGAATAACTATATGCTTTCAAACCTGCACATCTGTCCAACATCAGTGGTTAGAACTATGCCTGGTAATCCAGACATAGAACATTTATATTTTTCTTTTCTTGCCTGACTATTAAGAAGAAACTTCAGACTTACTTCCATGGGCCTGCAAACCCTTGTGATGATCAATACAGTGCAGAGAGTGACTTGCCCGGCACATCAAAGTGGAGCTATTGTAGAGAGGCACCAAGACAGAAGGATGAAGTGTTGAGGATTATAGTGCATGAAATCATTTTCCGCTACTACTACATTAAGTGGTGCATTCAACAAGCCCTGTAAAAGCAAATTGCATAGTGATCACACCAAAATTCAGCTGACTTGGATGTGCTAAGGGATGAATGGAACAATAAGACACTTCCATTTCCTACCTAACAGCAGTACTTGTGTTGGCGACATCTTACTGAAATGTAAATACGATCTAGATGTATTTCACAACTCAGAACCCAAAACTGCACGATTGACAAAGCAATGAAGCGAGAACAGATGTGCATTGATGCTGTACTGAATTTTACTGTTTCATATTGCCATTTTTTTCAGAGAAAACATGTCCTTTACCTTTTCAGACTCAATATCAATATCTTTATTTTTGATAATTGCCATTTAAAGTTACATTCCTGTAAAATATGAACATTTGCCACTAAATAAAAAGCTATGGGGTTGATTTACTAAAGCTAAAGAGTGCAAAATCTGGTGCAGCTGTGCATGGCAGCCAATCAGCTTCTAACTTCAGCTTGTTCAATTAAGCGTTGACAAAAAAACCTCAAAGCTGATTGACTTTGCACTCTCCAGTCTTAGTAAATCAACCCGATGTGCATGAAGGCTAGCTGTACAGTGATTAATATTTTTTATCAGAGAATTGATTATGTTCACTGGAAACTAGTCCTCCTGGGCTTACAAATACCTGTGCTCACTGAGAAGATGGCCTCCATCCGTCAGCTGCTGGTTTTCCAACATGCCCATTCGTCAGAAGCCATACGTTAGGCCGGTTTCTGTCAGACCGCCTGCTGTACTCACTGGCCAAATGTCTGTTTCTGATGAACCAGCCTATACTGGCCGATATTCAACTCGTGTGTACCAGCCTTAAGACTGTACATATAAAGGTAGGAGGGATCAAAGGACAACTTTCATATTTTGAAAACACAGGAACAGTGTTTATCTTAACATGCACACCATTCACATTTAGTACATATCATTCTAATTCAGCAGGTTTTAGAAAAATGATCAGTCCTAATCTGCTGTTACTATAGTCTTCAGGAATCATTACATTCAGGGTGTAAAGCCGAGTACACACTACACTAGTAGGGCTGAACAGAAAAAACTGACAGCTCAGGTGGAGCCGCTGCACTAACTATTCAATGTTAGTACAGTGATCTCCCCTGGTGTTCTATTCTATGACGCCCCCTCCACCAGAACACTCCGGTCAGCACTTTCAGCCATTGGCTAAGAGCACTGATTGGGAGCCAATCGGCAGGCCTTTTTCGGTCATGCCCCTTCGATGGAAGCTGGCCGAACTGACCGACTGCAGTACACACGAGCCAATGCCACCCGATATTCGGCCCGTGTGTACTAGGCTTGGATCTAGTACAATTCAGAGGCTCTTAGGAAACAATGTTAAAGTGGTTGTAAAGGCAAGGGTTTTTTTTTTTTATCTTAATGCATTCTCAAGATTACGGTAAAAAACTTTCTGAGTACAGCTCCACCCCCAGCCCCCCCCCCCCATATTTACTTGAGCCTGATCTCAATCCAGCGACCTGAATGACAGCAGTGGCTCTCTCTTAGCTCTCTCCTCCTTATACTTTCCTGACCCCGATCTTGATCAAGTGATGTGCACGTGAGCAGCATCTCTCTCGACTCTCTCCCTCCTCATATGCTCAGTCACAGCAGCGGAAGCCATTAACTGCTGTTAATCACAGCCAGTGAGGAGAGGGCGGGGCCAAGCCACGCTGTGTGTGTCAATGGACATATAGAGCCGGCTCGGGAGAGAGCCAGCACAAGTATTCCCATAGCAAGCTGCTTCCTATGGTAGGCACTCAGGGTTGGGGAGACAGGCACGTCAGGCTTGGGACCCAAGGAGGATCAGGTCAGATTTATGCAAAACCATTGCACAGAGCAGGTAAATATGATATGTTTATTATTTAAGAGTAAAACATTTGAGGGTTTACAATAACTTTAAGTCTAGAAGCAAGGCAGTGTTGAAAGAAATAAGTACATGTTCCATAAAAACATTACACGCTATTAAAAAGCAATAAAGTAGGTTACCTTTATGAAGTGAATTCCAGTTTTCAGCAATAGGTTTCATGCACTGAAGAAATCCGCTGCTTGAAGTCCAATGCAGAGCAGATTTCCTATCCCAAAATAACATCCTCTAGTGGTGGCCAAGAACACTTTGTTGCCAAGATGGAGAGAAATAAAGGGCCAGGCCATGCTTCTACGGATGGAAGAATGGTATCATTGTTATCATCAGCAGCACACAAGTTCCTTTTCTTTATGGGTTCCTCCCTACAGCACAAGGTTATGCAAATTCAGAATCTTTACAGTGGTAAAGTAGGGGTGGCAGCAAGAGCCCCATCCACATTTGAGAGTTTGGCAGTTGCTGTACATTTTGCAGCTGTAGATGCTACTTAACTACAATAATGTCCTACAGACTATATTATGTACTTCTCCCTATCTCACTTTGCAGTGATAAAACTGTTAGGTACAAGTTGGAACCCTTGGGGGACTTGTGTGCATTTTGGCTGTTTTTGCAAAGACTTTCCTAGAGTTCTGCTATTCACAGACATAATTAGAAATTTCCTTGTGAAAAGAAATATGTAAAGGTTTCAGATTCACAAAACCAATGATGACATCCATCCTTCTATCTATCTTTCTACCCTATCTACCTCTGTATACAGTGTCTGTCACTTGTCAAGTAACTCTGAACTAGAAGACACATTTCATTTGATCTTGTAGCCAATAGACAATAATGTACCTTAATTGAGCTATATGTTTAAGTGTAATTATTGCAGGAATTAAATCCCAGAAGGCTTAGTTCATACAATTATGCTTTTTCCATAAGCATACCTTATTTAAGTGAAAGTATGCAGCCTCAGGTAACCTCTGAATACCACCAATTATGACATTATGACCTGCTATATCACATAGTGCTAGGGACCATGGCAGATGAAGACAAGACTTGCTACAAAATCTGTGACAGATGTAATTATCATAAAACAATACTTAGCTTGCAACGTCTCAATTTTATTCGGAATTACATTATCATGTTCTATAAATCTATGATAATGTGTCCTTTAATTTCGCATCTATAAATAGCAGGTGCCATAAATTAAAGTTGTGTCAACTAAATTACATTTTTCCATTAAAAAATAAGATAGAATGTATATATGTAATATGCCATGATGTTATTACAGCGCAATGTAGTCATTTCTGTATTCCGAGCAATACCCCTCCATCATCAATAATTGATTGAAATCATTTAACAGAAATATGTATATGCTTATTTAAAATCTGCATACCTGGCACCTAGAAGCTCCAAGATGCATAGTCAAATACTTTCTATAGCACCCCAGAATTGCTAATGCATAAACAGTAACACTAGATTGAGAAGTTATGCTTATCACCGTGTCCTTCATCTTCACTTGTCTTGTTATTGAGCAAGGATTTTCATCACAAGGACCAATTGTATGACATAGGTGGTAGGAGAAGGGGCTTGTTGCAACTTATACTGAAGCTGCAGTTCACATATTAGATCTCCTTGGGTTTCAGGACCCCTGAGGAGCTCTATAAAGGGGGGTTGATTTACTAAAACTGGAGAGTGCAAAATCTGGTGCAGTTCTGCATAGAAACCAATCAGCTTCTATGCGTTTTTGTCAAAGCTTAAAATGTTTGTTACCCTAAAACTTCATATTCCTGATATGTGCCTGCTGTACCATGTACTTGTATGAGGATGTATCCTGTTCTCTTTGTATTGCTTCCTTTATGTGAAATCCCTGGAGTTCCTGCCAGTCCCTCTGCTTACCTATTAAAACTGACCACACTAAGCATGAGAACACACCGTGGTCAGTTCTCTAGTTATGCTGGGAACTCAGCCTGCTCTCCTCCAATGATAAGACTTGTCCTGACATGCCCCCCCCCCCCCCATTGCACAGCTGGGATACTGTCTGCACTGCCGCTTCTCCTCCCCTAGCTCTTATGCAGCTGAGAAGAGGGAACATGATCACTTATAAAAAAGGGAAAAAGGCATTTATAATTTTTTTAATATCTATACAAAAATGTTTTGCCTTTCATCTCTATGTTAAATTTAATGGGTTATTTTACAAGGTGATCGTTTACACTTTAACTCAACAAGCCAGTTAGAAGCCGATTGGCTAAAATGTACAGCTGCGCCAGATTTTGCACTCTCAAGTTTTTAGTAAATCAACCACAAGGATTCAGGCCAAGTTTGCAGGCATCATTGAGTGCCTGTTATGCTTAGCTGTCTGCAGTTTAGTACAGCCGTTTTCAACCAGGGTGCCTTGAGGTTTCTTCAGGGTTGCCTTGGCAAAATGCCTAAAAATTGCCCAAAAATTATATACAATCCAGCGAGTGGATGAAGCCTGCCTTTTAGTTACACAAAGACACAGATTTTCATTGTGCACCATTATAACCTTCTAGCTGCCAACCTCCATATGACCAATGATATCATCAGTTGATAAGGAGGATGTCAATCGCCTGTATAGCTTCCTTGTTCGACCCTCCCTTGCCTCTCTCCATCAGTTTGGGGGTCTTATTAGCTGAGTAATGGAGAAAAATTGAGGAAGAAGAGAAACATTGGAATACTAGCCAGTACCAGTTTGCACCTCTAACATTGGGTCTCCTACATGTGTGGATGTTGCTGCATTATGTAAAACTGTTAGTTGAACAGTTTTTACATTTAAGGATGGGGTGCCTCAAGACTATCCATAATTTTGGAGGGTGCCTCAAGATTGTCCATAATTTTAAAGGGTGTTTTGATTAAAAAAAAAGTTGAGAAACACTGGTTTAGTATACCTAAAGTGAAAACAGGTTCCCTTTCGTGCAATATTAACTATGCATTTTTTTTAACAAGACTTAGTAAATTGATTTAAAATTTGACCTTAGTTTGGCAGATTTACGGCTATCTCAGAATTCATAAAGTGAGACCAACCCTCAGGCTGAATATATTCTCACATTTTCCCATAATGTGTACTCTCTAAATGCCTACCCTGCGTTCACAGAGGGAGGGGACCAATGAGGTTCCCTATTTATTAGACAAATAAATCCAAAATGCCAGCACATGAATACCAATTTGGCTGGAAGCCATATACAAACCAAAACAGAAATACAAAGATCACTCAATAGAAAATGCATATACAGTATAAAATCATTTTTATTAAAGCCAAACTCTGGGCTTCATATTTACCATCAGCGCTGATCTGTGCACCAGTACACTGAAAATAAAGGGCACCAGTAACAATCCGCTAAGGTGGGCTCAGGAAGCTATGCTTTCACAGTGGGGTTGATTTGCTAAAACTAGAGAGTGCAAAATCTGATGAAGCTCTGCATAGAAACCAATCAGCTTCAAAGCTCAATTAACCACTTCAGCCCTGGAAGGATTTACCCCCTTCCTGACCAGAGTACTTTTTGCGATTTGGCACTGCGCCACTTTAACTGACAATTGCACGGTCATGCGATGTTGTACCCAAACATAATTGACGTCCTTTTTTTCCACAAATAGAGCTTTCTTTTGGTTGTAATTGATCACCTCTGCGGTTTTTATTTTTTTGCGCTATAAACCCAAAAAGAGCGACCATTTTGAAAAAAATATATATATTTTTTACTTTTTGCTATAATACATGTCCAAAAAAAAAAATATAAAAAAACTAATTTATTTAACAGTTTTGGCCGATATATATTCTTCTACATAAAATCGCAAAAAGCGTTTATTGATTGGTTTGCGCAAAAGTTGCCGTGTTTACAAACCATGAGAATTAATTTATTCATTCGATTTTTATCGGGACTGCAATATTGCGGCGGACAGATCGGACATTTTTGACACTTTTTTGGGATCACTGACATTTATAAAGCGATCAGATCTAAAAATAGCCACTGATTACTGTATAAATGTCACTGGCAGGGAAATGGATAACCTGCAGAGGGCAATCAAGGGGTCAAGTGTGTTCCCTCAGCGTGGGGGCTGGGCTGGCAGGGGCATGACAGATCTAACTGATCCTGATGACAAGGAACAGTAGATCACTGTCATGCCCACTGACAGAACTGAGGACTGCTGTGTTTACATCAGCGGTTCCCCATTCCTCCTCTGAAGAAGGCAATTGCGGGTCGCCGGCAGACATCGAGTCCGCCCCGACCCATGGCCACACTCACAAAGAGTGCAGAGAGCATGAGAGCGCGCCCGCCCGCAACTGCGCAGATTGCCGTTTATAGATGGCGATCTGTGCAGCAGAGCCAACTTGCCACAGTAAATGTACGTGAGGCGGTCAGCAAGTGGTTAAACAAGCTGAAGTTAGAAGCTGATTGGCTGCCATGCACAGCTGCACCAGATTTTGAACTCTCCAGTTTTAGTAAATCAACCCTAGTATGTCCTCTTCCAGCCTGACATTGGGCATCACTCTAAGGACATCTTGTAGCCAAGAGGAGATATTGCAGAAGACAGCTCTGGATTAAAAGTAAGTACTCAGCCAGAGTAGGGTTTTAATTACACCCATAGTGAACAACTATATAAAGTCAATGTTTACTCTTGGTAATGCAACTTTCAACTCATAGATAAACGTATTCAAGTAAATGCATTTAACCCCCCATAAAACATAGAAATTCATATATAACACAACCACCCAGTTAGAAATGCATGTTGTCCTCAACTTTGAAATAATAAAAATGTAGAAGTAAAATTAAATGTCCTATATATAAAATGGACAATCTGAGTATACAGATCAATAAATCTATTTAAAGATAACACAGAGCAGCACTATAATAAAGCAGTGAGAATATAACAATAACCAAGAGAAGGCAAGGTACAATAGAAAACTGGGTCAAATATACTGAAGCAAAAACTTGTAAAATAATAGAGGTAGAAAGAACTAGGAGACTAAGAGAATTAAAGTACACCTGTCATGAAAGAAGTATTCAGGCTGCCATTGCTGGCTTACTTCCAGGGTGGATAAAAATCAATGGTTTAAAAAAAAAAAAACAGATTTTTTTTAATTTAACCAGTTCCCTACCGAGTCATTGTAAAATGACATCGGCAGGTAACCTCTGTCGATCTGGGAGGACGTCATATGACGTCCTCCCCTTCTTGCCGCTACTGCAAGCCCCTGGGGGCCCGCAGCTCAGTGATCAATCGTGTCCCTTGGGACACAGTCCCTCCTCAATTGGGGTAAAGAGCCATATAAAATGGGCTCTTTACCACGTGACCAGCTGTGTCCAATCAAAGCCGGTCACTACTGACCTCCACGAGCACGCCACTCGTGCGCTCCCCCGGGGGCGCGCAGCGTGGCGATCAGGGCTGAGGCTTGTCCCTCGGACAAAGCCCAGCTCCCATCAGTGTAAAGAGCCAATAGATTTGTCTTTTTACCACGTGACCGTCTGTGTCAATCACAGCCAGTCATGTGATGTAAACAAACCGATCGTGTGTGAGAGGGAGATTGCGGTAACAGCTCGTTACCGCTTTCTGTGTACACCAAGCACACTGATCACCGCCCCCCCAATAAAGAGTACCTGTCCCCACCCATCAAAGTACCTGTCACAGCCCATCAGAGTACTTGTTACCTGTCCATCAAAGTACCCGAGTACTTGTCACCTGTCCAGCAAAGTACCTGAGTACCTGTCACCTGTCCATCAAAGTACCCGAGTACCTGTCACCTGTCCATCAAAGTACCCGAGTACCTGTCACCTGTCCTTCAAAGTACCCGAGTACCTGTCACCTGCCCATCAGAGTACCTGAGTACCTGTCACCAACCCATCAGAGTACCCGAGTACCTGTCACCAACCCATCAAAGTACCCGAGTACCTGTCATCTGCCCATCAGAGTGCCCAATTACCTGTCACCAGACCATCAGCATACCATAGTACCTGTCACCAGCCCATCAGCGCACCAGAGTACCTGTCACCAGCCCATCTGAGTACCCAAGTACCTGTCACCAGCCCATCAGAGTACCCAAGTACCTGTCACCTGCCCATCGGAGAACCTGAGTACCTGTCACCAGCCCAGCAAAGTACCCGAGTACCTGTCACCTGCCCATTAGAGTACCCGAATACCTGTCACCGGACCATCAGCGTACCCGAGTACCTGTCACCAGACCATCAGCCTACCAGAGTACCTGTCACCTGCCCATCTGAGTACCCAAGTACCTGTTACCAGCCCATCAGCGTACCCGAGTACCTGTCACCTGCCCACCCGAGTACCTGTCACCTGCCCACCTGAGTACCCGAGTACCTGTCACCAGCCCATCAGAGTACCCGAGTACCTGTCACCTGCCCTTCAGATTACCCGAGTACCTGTCACCAACCCATCTGAGTAACCGAGTACCTATCTGCAGCCCATCAGAGTACCCAAGTACCTTTTAGCAGTCCATCAGATTACCCGAGTACCTGTCTCCAGCCCATCAAAGTACCCGAGTACCTATCTGCAGCCCATCACAATACCTGAGTACCTATCTGCAGCCCATGCCTCATAGAATATACCTCGGGTGTAGTTTTCAGGGTAATTCCACTGTCCTGGTGCTCCAGGGCCTTCAAAAGTGTGATAGGTATGAATGAAATTTTATGTGTAATTTATGCTCCTAGAACGCCTGACGGTGCTCCCTGCATGTTCGGCCTCTGTATGTGGCCAGGGTGTGAAAAAGTCTCACACATGTGGTATCACCATACTGAGGATGAGTAGCAGAATGTATTTTGGGGGTTCATTTTTGCTATGTACATGCTATGTGTTAGAAATATCTTATAAATTGACCACTTTGTGTAAAATAAAAGCGGTTTCATTTTCTTTCCACATGTTTCGAAGACTTGTGGAAAAAAATGAACCATTCAAAAGACTCATAATGCCTCATAGATTATACGTTGGGGTGTTTGCTTTCCAAAATGGGGTCATTTTGTGGGTAATTCCACTGTCCTGGTGCTCCAGGGCCTTCAAAAGCGTAATAGGTTGTTAGGAAATTAGATGTGAAAATTCTGCTCCTAGAATGCATGACGGTGCTCCCTGCATGTTGGACCTCTCTATGTGGCCAGGCTGTGTAAAGGTCTCACACATGTGGTATCGCCATACTCAGGGTGAGTAGCAGAATGTATTTTGGGGTGTAATTGGAAGTATGCATATGCTGTGTGTGAGAAATAACTTGTTGTTATGACAATTTTGTGCAAAAAAAAAAAATAATAATTCCTTAATTTTCCCAAGAATTGTGGGAAAAAAGTACAACTTCAAAAAACTCGCCATGCCTCTTACTAAATACCTTGGAATATCTACTTTTCAAAAGGGGGTAATTTGGGGGGTATTTGTACATTCCTGATATTTCAGGGCCTCAAGAAATGAGATAGGCCATCAATACATCAGGTGTGATCAATTTTCAATGATTGGTACCGTAGCTTGTAGACTCTATAACTTACACAAGGACCAAATAATATACACTTATTTGGGTTATTGTTACCAAAGATAGGTAGCAGTATAGGTTTTGGCCAAAATTTATGAACAAAAATTACTTATTTGCAAAATTTTATCACAGAAACTAAAAAAAAAGTGTTTTTTTTTTCAAAATTTTCGCACTTTTTTCACTTATGTCGCAAAAAATAAAAAACCCAGAGGTTCTTAAATACCACCAAAAGAAAGCTCTATTTGTGTGAAAAAAAATTATAAAAATTTTGTTTGGGTACAGTGTAGCATGAGAGAGTAATTGCCATTCAAAGTGTGAGAGCGCTGAAAGCTAAAAATTGGTTTGGGCAGGAAGGGGGTAAAAACGTCCTGTATTGAAGTGGTTAAATCAGATTTTTTTGATTTCTATCAAATTTATTTTAATAAAATGCTTTTGGAGTAAAAATCTATCTAAATATTATTTTCTATTTAGGATACATTAATACTTTAGTTTATTCAGCATGAAATGGAGCTTAGTTATGTAGCATGAGGCTGTATATTCTGCAATATTTCCATTTTTGGTAAACTCATTCAATGAATCCAAGCTCTGCAAGCTGAGAGAACATGCACTGCATTGATGCATTCACACAATGTCACAGTAACCATGAGATAAAGCAAATTTCAGGAATATTCCTTTATCCCATTGTTTTGCAAATCTATGTACACTACAAACTGTATGACTGAATCACTGTTTTACTAGCCTGACGGGTTATTATTCTAAATGGGAAACCTTCATTTTGTTTGCAAATATTAAAGATTCTAACTACCAGCAAGAATAAGTCCTTACTTTTAAAGAGCACCTGTCATTTCAGATCCATCTTGGCAGCGCCTGTTAGCGGGCATCCAATCACCTGCTGCCGGCACATCCCTCACCTTGTTGTGTCACTGCCGCATCACCAGCCATCCCATTAAAGTGAATGGGACTGTCGGTGAGTCAACAGCGGGTCAGAGGAGGAGCAGATGCAGGACAGAGATGACAGTTTATGATTTAAATCGAGTTGATTTAAATCAAGCCTTTTTACTAGTGATTTAAATCAAATCCACCCTGCTTACTTCTGAAAATGCCACTTACCTCTGCCTGGCCGCAGTACTTTTGAACCACAGACCCTGAACAAACATGCTATTGCGAATCACATTTTTTATCTCTCTATGCTTCTTTTGAACTAGAAAAATTTCAGGGCACAGCATGTTTGGCATCCAAGGAATAATATCTTCTTAGACACCAATCGCACGTTTATCTAGCCATGCTACGAATCCCAGGGCCAGAAATCTACTGATTCCTGCTGCTGGGATTGACAGCTGCATATGGATAGCTGCAGCCAGCGAGCCTGTACACTGCAATGACAGGGTGTCAGTGGGCACAGCCTTTGATGCCTGTTTGCACAGCCAGTGATCACCTGCGATAGATTCCTTTAAGGCTGGCACATAGGTTTGCATTTTAAAATGTATGTCTTTTACACATTTTCAAGTATGTCCTTCATAAAAGTTGCATTCGTTTTTATTCAGTCCTGCGGAAGATGTGTTTTTTGGGAAAATTTCTGTTTATGGGAATCTTAAAAAATGCACTGGATGGAAATACCCTGTTATGAACTGTGCTGGTGACTTTAATGGCACAGACATTATCATGCATTTGTGCCATCTCTCATTCATTTAACCACACACAAAAAAGCATGTGTAAATGCGGTCTACTACTCATTTTAACCACTTGCCAACCGCCCGCCTGCCCGCAATGTAGTGCGGGTGAGTGGCCGCTGTAGGCAAAGCAATGTGCCCGTATGTCGCAGCCTACTTCCAGGTTTAGGGCATGTGCATCCGGGCCCCCGTCAGCACCCGCTGTTATTGTACACAGCTGGAGCCTGTCAGCAAATCCCAGCCAATAATCGATCTGCTGATCAGCTGTGTGCAATCACAGCCCAGAGCTCTGTGTTGATAAACAACACACAGCTCTGTACAGAGGGAGCGATCTGCCAGTTTCTCATTCCTGCTTACAGTGGGAGCGATCTGTCAGTGAGATTTCTACTAGTAAAAGCAGCACACATTACATACATTACACATAGTTAGGCACACATTTAACCCCTTGATTGCCCTAGATGTTAACACCTTCCCAGCCAGTGCCATAAGTACAGTGACAGCGTATAGTATTATCACTGAACACTGTATTAATGTCACTGGTGATGTCAGTGGCAGTTAGTCAGTTCCCCCAGCGTCAGTTAGTGTCAGATTGCCAGCCGCACTATCGCAGTCCCATTATAAGTGATCACTGCCATTAGTAGTATAAAAAAATAAATAAAAAAATATAAATTCTAGTATATAATATACACCATAGTTTGTAGACACTATAACTTTCAAGCAAACCCATTAATATACTTATTGGGATTTTTTTATCAAAGACATGTAGCAGAATACATTATGGCCAAAATGTATCAAGAAATTTTATTATTTTTATTTTTTTATTGGATATGTTTTACAGCAGAAAGTAAAAAAAATTTTTTTTCTCAAAAATGTTTGGTCTTTTTTAGTTTATATTGTAATATATTTATTATTGCAAAAAAAACTGTGGTGATCAAATACCACTAAAAAAAAGCTCTACTTGTGTGAAAAAAATGATATAACTTTCATTTGGGTACAGAGTTGACCACGCAATTACCATTCAAAGTAGTGCAGTGCTGAATAGCAAAAAATGGCCTGGTCATGAAAGGAGTAAAATGAAGAGTGTAAGTGGTTAAAGAAAACCTGTGCTGTGAGAAACCTAGAGGCTGCCATTACTGACTCATTTTGAAAATGCTAGCCGAATGGCTGTCATGCTAAAATAATGTGCATAACCTTGCTCCAAGTCAGTAGCTCAGGCGAGATTAAAGCCATAGGTTCAGCATGTGCATGTAGCACAGATGACCTAGGCTGCTTCTTTGGACATGTCTGGTAAATCTAAAGAGGGAACAGGTTAAAATAAGCTCATAACTGCAGTAGCAGCTGTGAGCTTGTTTTAAACTCCCAGCTTTATTGTAAAAGTGATCCATGCAGCTGTAGAGCCTCCTGATCACTTTTATGTGACTGGAGCATGCTGCCCCAAAACCCTCCAAGTGCCCCTCCAATCTCCTCTGCAGCAGTATGAACTAGAAATACTCAGCTCTGAGAGCTTCTGGCTCTGGGCTGTCATAATCCTGGCTAGCAAGCTGGGTGTAGATCTGACTGAGCAGACTGACAGTAACTGTTGTGGTCTCTGGCTTCCAGGACGAACAGGAGAGCCTGAGACCACAACAGCTACTGTCAGGATGGTGAGCAGGAGGAGACTGAGAAACATTCTTTCCCCGATCTCCTCTGCAGCTGTATGAACTGGGAGCACCAGGCTCTAAGCACTTCTGTTGTAAAGTGGCTGTAAACCTCAGACATGAAATCTGAACAAAGCACATATTTCTATAGTGTTTACTTGCCTCTCTCCAAAGAACTAAGTGTAATTTCTCTCTGCTGTCTAGTTCCTCTGCTATCAGCATGAGTCACTTCTGACAAGTTTTCTTGACACCAAGAGAAAAAAGGTGAAGGGACGAGAGCACCAACTGATTGACAGGCGGCGTATCCCTTCCCTCCAATTAGCTTTCAGAACTCTTGTACAGTGTGTAACATTAGCTCCCCGCCCTACTGCTTTGTGAGTCTGTGAAAAATCCTTTTCATCTCTGAGTTTTACAAGGATGTACAGGATAAATGTCTGCAGATAAACAGGTACAACGTATGTAGGAGGATTTGTTTTATCTCTGTGTATCACCTGAAGCCAGTCATTTCACTAGGTATATGTAAGAGTTTACAACCACTTTAAGGTGAATTCACACATACTGCAATGTAAAACACCTGTCACTGCAAGAACATGCAGGAAACAATTGTTTCCTATCTGTCCCATTCACACTGCAAAACTGCCTACTGTAATGCACAAATTCTTAAAAAGTGAAAAAAACTCCCTTTACCTTCCTTGACTGAGCCAAATCCTCCTTTATTTGTGTATCACACGCTCGCCCTCTTCAGACACTACAGATCACAATGGGAGGGTTTCAGCAGCAGAGACAACACTCATTCCAGAAGGCAGTGGGCAAGACTAGGTGTGGCCAGGAGCTGATTGACAAGCCTGTGAATGAGCAGTAGCAATGCTGATAGCCACGCTCCCTTTAACATCTTGTCATCCCATTGTAATGCAAGCAGACATAGCCACTACATTCACAGCAAGACTTAGGGTACTTTCACACTGGGGCGGACAGGGCGCCAGCGTTAAAGCGCGGCTCGTTTTTGCGGTAGTAGAAGAAGGGGTTAAAACCGCCCGTGTTGCGCTGCTTCCGAAGCAGTGCCCATTCATTCCAATGGGCAGGACGGTTTGGGAGCGGTGTATACACCGCTCCCGCACCGCCCCAAAGCCTCTCTTGCAGGACTTTTTTTTCTGCCCTGCAAGCGCACCGCCCCAGTGTGAAAGCTTTCACACTGGGGAGGATTGAGAGGCAGTTTTCAGGTGCTTTACAGGCACTATTTTTAGCACTAAAGCGCCTGAAAACTGCCTTAGTGTGAAAGGGGTCTTAAAGATCCAAATCCCAATCACTAAAATCTCATATACGTTTTAACATTATTGTAGCCCTGTTATGGGTGGGCGGGGGTCATATTGCCAAGTTGCCCTCTCCACACAGGCTATGGCGCTAACCTGCAGGTAACCAAATGAGACAGAGCCTTCGCTAAAGGAAGAGTGGACTATGAATATATAATTGGCAGTGCCTCACCCTAGAACAGGGCTCCAGCTTATGTAGAGATGATCCCTTTCTAGGACAATAACTAGTAACTCACCCAAAATAACTGACAGCAATAGTACTAATACACCCAGCATAGATTTCTAAGAGTAAAGATATGCAGACATACCAGCAGGTGATTAGTGTAACTTTATATATGATAAAGTGATATTATTACTTATAACCAAAGCAATAACACGAACAATGCACATATGTCTGAGAAGAACAGTGTATATATGTATCCATATATCAGGATATATAACTAAAGGCATTTAAGACCAATACCTCCAATCCTCCAATTAGGCACTGTGGCACAGTTTAGTCGCAGAGGCTCCTGATGAGTTGACTTGCAAGGTGTAACACAATCCAGCTTGAGAGGACAAACGCTATCACATCTGTGGAGCGGTGGCTTCCTGGGGACACTTGTACAGAATAACACACTGATGGTGAAGAAGTCTGGAACGCGCCACCTGCAATGCAAATCAGGCCTATCTAGCCTATCTCTTGGTCCCTAACCTGACTATAGGCTATCAATGCTACCATAATTCTACCATCTAAATGGCCGTCGGAAGCCTATCCTGAGCTGTTTACCATTCCCTAGGCTAATACTAGCTAGGAACCCCCCAGACCAAAAAGGGACACTGTTTCTTTAAATAATGAAATGGCAGATATACACTTCAACACAAACCAGTCACTTGATAGGTTATTTTTAAGTGAGCTTTGCTCTCATACATTTGAGAAAAGCCCAAGTATATTGAAAAAAGCAAACAGAAAGTTTCAGTGAATCAGAGAAGCTTATAACAGGTATCTATGATACCCAAACAGGAGCGACAGTAATATAACAAACAGTGAGCCTATATTGTCCCTTTTCAGCCTGGATGGAGATGGATACAGCACAAAATCAAGTGCAAGTATTCGCCAGCACACCAAGGATCACCGTCCAAAAGTTCTTTATTCAAAGAGAGATCACATCACAGAAAATGCAACATTTCAGAGCCACAAAGGATCCTTCCGTCACCCCATCACATGCCTGACGAAGGGGTCCTGCGTGGCTCCGAAACGTGTTTGTTATATTACTGTTGATCCTTGGTGTGCTGGCGAATACTTGCACTTGATTGACGCTTCCATTATCCAGCTGGGAATCACTGCAGCACCCACCCCTACACAGGCCTTACTTTGCCAGAAAGGTGTGCACTGGAAATTTGACAAGACAGCACAAAATCAGTCTGCAGTACCTCTGGCTTGCATAGCATGTGGCTGGCCATTCTCTCCTTCACTTCATGTAAGACATCCACATATATAGCCTTGAGGGGTCTCCTGACCCTTAAGCAGGGGCAGGAAACAACCTCTTAACAGGAAGAATCTGATTGTAATAAGAACTCTATGGTAAGTACTAGGCATGAATGTAAATAACCTCACAGTGTACAAAAGAACACTTACCTACAATTATTTCAAAAATTGCTTTAATCAAAACACCACAGGGCAATTCTGTCCTGAAGATTGTTCAGGTACGTCCTGTTATGGGGTGACAGATATCATGTTCTCTCATTGTAATCATGACACATACCTTATTTTTCGCTCCAAAAAAGACACACACCCCCCCCCTGACCTCCCAAAAATGAGGGGAAATGTCTGTGCGTCTTATGGAGTGAATATTGACCAGCCGCTGCTGTGTTACAATACCAGGCACCTCCCCTCTCCCTGCTATGCCTTCTGGGTCCTGTAGGCTGGCTGGGGTTCATGTCACTGACGCATGCGCAGTGACGATTTTTCGTCCGCGCTCGATCTGTGACATCAGACGCCAATTGAGCGGGGCATACAAGAGGCCGGCATGTCATCTGCTGGGGTGACCATGCGATATGTGTACAGGTAATCAATCTAGTCATTCTCTTTTAGTTCTTTCGTTATCAAATTGCACCTGCAGTGTTGTGCTCACGGCCCGCATGGTGAATTTGTTATCGATGGTGATTTTTCCTATGAATTGTATATAGACTGAATTTGGTGACAGGGTGATATTTGTTTGCTGCCTGGAAGCTATCTGACACACTTGATTGATGTCTATTTTTAGGCATCAGCTTTGATTGGCTGTATATTAGAGCTGCACGATTAATCGTATGAAGATCGCGATCTCGATCTACCCCCCCCTGCGATCTCAATTGGGCATTACCGCGATTTTCAGTGCAGTTAAAAGGAGTCAGACTTGGGGGGCGAATCAGCGCGATTTGACAGTGCCTGAAGTCTTTTGAAGTCAGAGCGGCTTGAGTCTCAGGGGAACAGCCAAGTCTGGGCAGACAGCCAGCTTCTGAGTCATCATTGAAGTAAAATTACTTTGTAACTCTTATCAAAGACATTGAACTCTGAATGAACTCCCCTTGTATAGTTGTTTGGTTTAACCATTTGAAGACTAAATCTTTCCTCACACTTGCTGTTTACAAATAAAAATCCATTATTTTGTGCTAGAAAATGACTTAAAACCCCCAAACATTATATATATTTTTTTTTAGCAGAGCCCCTAGAGAATAAGATGGCGGTTGTTGCAATATTTTATGTCACACGCTGTTTGCGCAGAAGACTTTTAAACGCAATTGTTTTGGAAAAATTACCCCTTTCAAAAACCTACAGTGCTGTTAGCCCATTTTTTTTTTTTTGTATATTTAATATATTACGCCGCGAGAATCGTGAGAGAATCGTGATCTTTATTCTAAGCAAAAAAATTGCGATTCTCATTTTGGCCAGAATCGTGCAGCTCTACTGTATATGTTACAAACTATAGTCCACAGTGACAAGTCCTGTGCTTGTGTGTTGGTGTTTTGTAGTAGGAGGGCATTGCACTAAACATACTATATATATCATACTATATTAGATCTGCACGATTAATCGTTTAAAAGATCGTGATCTCGATTCAACCCCGCCTGACAATCTCAACCCAACATTTCCTTGATTCTATGTGACAAGTTCGGAGCAGCGCAGAGCTGTCAAAAAAAAAAAAAAAACAGGCAGTCTGCCAAGTTTCAAAACATTCCTCACTGTTAACTATAAACTGCAATTGTTTTAGATCAAAGGAATGAACTTTGTCTGTAAAATTAGGTCAGTTTAACCACTTAAAGACCAAACCTTTTTCTGGCACTTGTTGATTTAAGCACTTACCAAACCGGTGCCCTTTTTTACATTTGTTGGTTACAAGTTAAAAACAGTTTTTTTTGCTAGAAAATTACTTGGAACCCCCAAACATTATATATATTTTTTTTCAAACACCCTAGAGAATAAAATAGCGATCATTGCAATACCTTTTGTCACACGGTATTTGCGCAGTGGTCTTTCAAGCGCGATTTTTTTTGGGGGAAAATTTCACTTTTTTGAGTTAAAAATTAAGACAACAGTAAAGTTAGCCCAATTTTTTTGTATATTGTGAAAGAGGATGTTACGCCGAGTAAATAGATACCATACATGTTACGGTTGAAAATTGCGCGCACTTGCGGAATGGCGACAAAGTCCGGTACTTAAAAATCTCCATAGGCGACGCTTTAAAAACTTTTAACAGTTACCAGGTTAGAAGTATAGAGGAGATCTTTTACTAGAATTACTGCTCACACTCTGGCGATCATGGCGATACCTAACATGTGTGGTTTGAACACCGTGTTCATATGCAGGCGCGACTTATGTATGCGGTTTCTTTGCTGCGCGAGCTCGCGGGGACGGTGGTGCCTTAAATTTTTTATTTTATTTATTTATTTTTAACACTGTTCCTTAAAAAAAAAAAAAATTCTGATCACTTTTATTGCTATCACAAGGAATGTAAACACTCCTTGTGATAGTAATAAATGGTGACAGGTACTCTTTATGGAGGGCTGGGGGGATCTAAAAGACCCTCCATCCCTCCTTTGCACTTCACAACATTCAGATCGCCAAAAACGGCGATTCTGAATACTGTCATTTTTTTAAAACTGTCGCCGTTAGCCGCCGAGTAAACCGGAAGTGACGTTATGACGTCGCTTTCCGGAATTTGCCGGAGGAGACCCAATCAGAGCCGATTCCAGCTTCCTTCAGGTCTCCTCTGAGCCGGCGGACGTTCCGGATCATAGCTCTGGTCTCCCTGTGGGACGGGAGGCCGGAGAAGAGCAGCGGAAGGCAGAGGGAGGGGGGTGTCCCCTCCCGCCCCTGGGGATAACGATTGAGCGGCTCCTCAGCCGGATTGACCAGTATGCCCGGATAGCCGACCGTTCGCTCTAAAAAACGGTACCAGGATATAGCCTGCAGCTGCAGGCTATATCCCGGTACAGACACTCAAAGTAGCCGCCGCCTATTTACGGCGCTGGGGGTGAAGTGGTTAAAGCTGAAATCATAATTTTTTTGCAAGAAAACTACTTAGAACCCCAACATATTTTTTTAGCAGAGACCCTAGAGAATAAAATAGTGATCATTGCAATATTTCATGTCACACTGTTTTTGCGCAGCGGTCTTTCAAACGCAATTTTTTGGGAAGAATGAAACTTTCAAAAACAAAAAAAACTAGACAGTGAAGTTAGCCCAATTTTTTGTATAATGTGAAAGATGGTGTTACGCCGCGAGAATCGTGATCTTTATTCTAAGCAAAAAACTGTGATTCTCATTTTGGCCAGAATTGTGCAGCTCTAATATATATACTGTATAAAATATATGGTACCACTCTGTATATGTGTGTTCCATCAACAGAGCATTGCGGTTATTCGTTATATTATCTCTGTGTATATTCACTGCAACCGCATCTATTTGTACTATTTTAGTCACCATTCATGAACTTTCTGTTTTAAACGTCTTACAATAAAATGTATTGTTTTTTTATATTACATTACCTCACCTTTTTGGAGATCATGCCCTTTAAAGTCCCATTAGAGGTTTTATTTTCTGTAACTTGTATTAGCTGGGGTTGTGGGCATCCTCTCCTGTGCTCCAAATCAGCAGCATTTGGTTCAGAATATTTTATTTCTTGTTTTCCTCCTTTAAAATCTAGGTGCGTCTTATGGAGCGAAAAATATGGTAGGCCTCCTGATGGATACAGCAGGCAGCCCGGCAGGCACACATTATGTAGGCACAATCTACCATTGTCACCATCAGGAATCTGCTGGAGGAGATCAACAGCACTGAAATGCAAGAAAGGTAAAAACTGTTTTTAAAGAAAAGAACACAGCACACAATTGTTAATGATACATAGTACATTAGCAAATAAAATGTCATCCCATTAGCGTTTAACCTCCCTGGCGGTATTCCAGAGTGTGGCTCGGGGTGGAATTTCAGTACCATTAGCGGTAACCCCGAGCCACACTCGGGATTGCATCGCTGGATCCAAGGCAGCGTTACTCACCTTGTCCCCTGGATCCAGCGATGTCCCCCCGCCGTGTCTGCGGGCTGTGTCCTCCGCCCGATGCCTCTGTGTGCCGGGCTCCGTTCCCTGCGAGCGTCGCACGGGGGGCGGAGACTGGCGGCAAATTCAAAAAGTGAAACACATAGTAAACATACAGTACACTGTAATCTGTAAGATTGCATTACTGTATGAAATCATTTCACATCCCCTTTGTCCCTAGTGGTTTGCCCAGTGCCCTGCATGCACTTTTATATTATTTATGTCATTTTTTCTGCCTGCAAACTTGAGAATGTGCATTGCAACCAAAAAGTGTCCCTTTACGTCAAAAGTGGGTTTTGATCAGCTAGAAAACACCGATAGTAAATAAGAATCATTTGCAGAATTGAGTGATACTGATTTTTGGGGAAATTTATCATCAGACACTGAAAGTGACGACAGCGACAATTCTGCAACTGAGCAAATTTCAGTGTTTTGATTTGATTACATTATTGAATACATTTTATTACTATTACGTTATTATTTTTGATAATTATTTATAGTTATTTATTATATTATAATTTACGATTTCATGTTTCAAACTTTTTCATACCCGGGATGTCTACTAGACTCTTGTTTGGACAGATTTAAGTGAGTTATTCCTAAGAATTACAGGCCTACAATATAAAACGCCAAATTTCCATTCAAAATAATGGTACCGCTTTCAGCACCAAAAATATGAAATAATCATACCGCCAGGGAGGTTAAAGCCATATTAAACCCAAACCCAAAACCCAATCATTAGATGTGTTTTTTTTAGGCTTTTTCCCCCTCTGTTTTCCCCTGGTGATCTGACCAGTAACACACCTTCTGTATTACATAGATGCCACTCTGGATGAATGAGCACAGGGGGCACATTTGGACAGCAGCATTATCAGTATGGGAGGAGAGGGTTAGATGTACTAGCATATTTTTATACAGTAACAAATTGAAGCTGAATTCCAGCTAAAATTTTATAATCCCGTTACAGCAAACTGTTTTTTTTTCTTTTGGGATAAAGGGTTTACATAAATAAAAGCTGACCAGTGTTAAGCCTCCAACACACGATTCGATTGTTGTACGACCGCACGTCCAACTTTTCCCAAAATCGGCTGCCCGTGATTTACACGACCAAACACTTCCTGGATTCTGAGCATGCGTGTTTGTACTTACAACTTTTGTTGGTCCAACTTCTGTACACATAAGCAGAAAATTGGACGACGCCTTGTCGGCAGACAAACGTTTTTTAGTCTTCACATACAACTTCTGTTGGACGATAATTGAAAATCGGCTGTCGAATGGAGAGTGCCAACGGTCGGATTATTGTACGACAGGCTGTCGTACGACAGTAATTGTGTACAAGCCTTAAGAGCCACCTACAAGTGTTAAATGGTCTGTCTCATCCCTGTAACTGCAAGTAGGGATGCACCGATACTTATACTGGTATTGATACCAATACTGAGTATCTTCACGAGTACTCATGAAAATGCTCCTGCTACCGAAACAGATACTTTGCGGTGCGATTTGCGTCCACACAAAATGAATGGGCACATATCGCACTGCAAAGAATCGCATGCAATTTGAACGGGAATGCAGTGAGATTCCTGTCCAAATCTCATGCAATTTCCCCCACTGCTCCTTTATGTGTGAACCCAATAAAGAGAACGATGCGACATGTAGTGCAGCAATAGGCAGTTTATTAAAATGTTATAACGACTCACGAAGTCCTGCCGATGACAGCAAACCACGGCAGCTGGAGGTGCTCACAGGGCTGGAGGAAATGTCCAGCAGACCGCCCCAAGCTTACATCACTTTCGCCCTATACCCACAGGAGTCCCGGAACTTCTCCTCCAGCGGCCGTGGTTTGCTATCATCGGTGGGACAGGGACATTGCAGGTATGGATTTAACTAGATATTTACTTTGTGAGTTGTTATCATGCGATTCTTTTCAGTGCGGACAATATATTGTCGCCATTAGCCAAAGAAGATGTCATTAACCACTTCAGCCCCGGAAGGATTTCCCACTTTAGGACCAGAGCACTTTTTGCGATTCGGCACTGCGTCACTTTACCTGACAATTGTGTGGCTGTGCAACTTTGTACCCAAACAAAATTTGCGTCTTTTTTCCCCACAAATAGAGCTTTCTTTTGGTGGTATTTGATCACCACTGCGTTATTTCTAATCACAGCTATAAACAAAAAAATAGTGACAATTTTGCAAAAAAAAACAATATTTCTTACTTTTTGCTAAAATACAAATCCAAAAGAAAAAAAAATAATTATAATTATAATATATAAAAAAACAAATGTATTCATCAGTTTTGGCCGATTTATATTCTTCCTCATATTTTTGGTAAAAAAAAAATGCAGTCAGCGTTTATTGATTGGTTTGTGCAAAAGTTGCCGTGTTTATAAACCATGAGAACTTATTTCTGGCATTTTTTCAATTTTTTTTTTACTGGTGATGGCGGCAATCTGCGATTTTTATCGGGACTGCGATATTGGGGCGGACATGTCGGACACTTTTTTGGGACCACTGACATTTACAGAGTGATCGGAAATTTAAATGTCCACTCGTTACTGTATAAATGTCATTGGCAGTGAAGGGGTTAACCTGGTGGGGCACTCTAGGGGTTAACTGTGTTCCCTGGGTGTGTTCTAACTGTGAGGGGGCAGGGCTGTCAGGGGCACCAGAGATCTAACTGATCCCAGTGACAGGGGAACAGTAGATATTTGTCATGCTGCCCTACAGAGTGCGGTGGGCACGAGAGAGCGCCACCGGGGGCGCGCTCCCGTCCGCTAGCCGCTCGTTCATGAGCCGCCATTTATAGACGGCGATTTGCGAAACAGCGCCACTTTGCAGCAGTAAGCGTATGCGAGCCGGTCGGGAACCAGTTACATTACTGAATGTATATAGAGGATCAAACAGGCCCTTATGTGTATAGTCTCTCCATTGGGGTAGTTTGCCTTGTTTCCTCTCCCTATATCCATGTGCCCAGGTAACTCTATTTGATCCTCTATCTATATACTTTGGACGTTTAGTGTTTTAATGACATCTTCTTTGGCTAATGGTGACAATATATTGTTCAATACTTATGTTTTTCTTTTTTTTAAACCTAGTTAATGTAAAAACACTCCACCGATGAACTCCTGATGAAGTGGATTTTATCCAGAAAACGCGTGTGTGGAGGAGTTAATTATTAGATGTAATGCCGAACCCAAGAATGAACAGAAAAATGCATGATCTGTGTTGAACACCAAACCCAGTGTTTTGGGGAAGGGTCAACGCATGGTTGATATATTTTAAACATGTTTGTCTTTTATAAATGAATTTTGTAATAAAACTTTATTTTTTAATTATGATTGTGGTATTAAAATCCTGCCATAGACAGGGGTTCAAACCCCATATCAATTATTTTGGATATATGTATATGGGATGTGGCAGCTTTAAGGCCCATTCTCTTTACAAACAAAAACTGAGTCTGTCTTCATTTCAGGCTGCAAAGCAAGAAAATGTGATTATTTTAAAGGGGGAGGCGGGGGTCTTTTCTATATCCTCAGTAAGGGCCAGTTCACACCATAGGAACGCAGTCCAGATGCTTCCATATGCTTTTCTGCATGCAGGTTTTTTCGCGTTCCAGTGCGTTTTTGCAGCAGTCCAGTGCGTTTTTTCCTCCTTTTTTCTTAACCTTAAATAAGGACATATGAGTTCAAGTGCGTTTTTGGTGCATTTAGGTGCGTTCTGGTGCCTTTTTGGTTCATTCCAATGCGTTTTTGATGCATTTTACCGCGGTTCAGTACAGAAAAAAAATGCAGCATGTTCTACTTTTTTCCTGGAACTGGAATGCCCTGGAACTGAAAGCACTGGTGTGAACTATGCCATTGAAAACCATATTACCTACTTTCCATGAGTTTTTGATGCAGAAAAAAATGCACTGGACTGCATGTGGTGTGAACTGGCCCTCAATACATAAACTCCAACAGCTTGTGCATTTAATTATTTTTTACAAAGGTGAACTAATATTAATAAGGGGTTCATTTTATGTTACTAAGCAACTAAGATTGCAACAAAATGAAAGTGTAGTTAAATTTTATTGAAATTATATTTTTATTATACTTTAGGAACTTTAGGAAAAGACTGCCATTTTATTTACAATATTCTTTAGTGATCTATTAGATTATTAACACTAGTGATTGCTTAAATTGAATGCACTGGGCCCCTGGTCACTTTCCTAGAAAGACCCCCCCGACCTACAAAATGTAACGATCACTGCAGAATCCAAAAATCCAGCACTACATAATGGACCTTGTGTGCCTTAATGAAGTCCCTCAGGGAGCACCTAAAACCAAAGAAATGTAGAAAAATAATAGCATGCCACCTAGCAGGCTACACTACATTGATATTAGGAAAAGATGACCTGTCAGACAGGGGGTGATCGTCAGTATTTCATTGGTTCCTTTTTATAGCTCAATGGATTAAAAATGAAAATGATCCGTCCAAGGACTAGAGGTCTTCTGAGCGGATTTTGTAGAAGAATATATCATTCTGGATTCTCCTTTAAACCGTACATTTCTGTTTGATATTTTTAGAAAACAGTAGAGGACTGTGAATGGGGATTGTACATCCTGAGAAGTAAGAATGTAAGGAAATGGGCTTCTAAGAAGAAACTAGTGATAATCAGCAAGCATGGAAACTGTGCAAAGAATTTGTTACATATATGGTGAATAAACACCACAGTGCAATGGGGGTGCGTGATCCCCCTTTAAAGTGGAGCTAAACTCCCCAATATACTCACCTCCACCTTCCAGCAATGCAGTGGTTAGATCCCTTGCCGGACGCTGCCATCTTCTCCCCAGGTGCTGGGGTTTCGGCCTCTTGATTGGCTGGCAGGGGATGAGGCGCATAGGGGGCCAGTCAATCTGGCACAGAGTGTGCCAGGAATGCATGTTGAGGTGTGCCTGCAAACAGGCAGGTATTACTGCACAAGAGACATAGCATAGCAAGTCTCTTCTGTAATAAAGAGCTGCCTTTCCTCCGTTTTTGAAGGCTGCATTCACACATGATCTTGGGTGGAATCGCAAATTCAAATGGCTACAAAACGCGGGACGCCTTTGCGATCCCATTACTTCTAGCGGGCACACCAATCGCACTGCGATTTTGCCTTGATTGTTGCATGGTAAATCGCGCTGCAATTGTAACGTGCGGCGCTTGCTGCTCAAAAAGGAACATGAGCTTTTTTTGGATGACAGTGGCGCACATTGCTATTTGCCGCAAATGCAGCGTGATTTACTGTTGGACAATCGCAGTAAAATTGCGGTGCTATTGGGGTGCCCATAGAAGTAATGACATCGCAAACATGCCCCGCGTTTTGCAGCCCTTTGAAATTAGGGGGCGGAATCGCGGCGATTCCTCCTGAGATCTCGTGTGAATGCAGCCTAAAAGTTAGGTTTACTTATATGTAAAAGGCTACGTTCACCTTTTCAAAAGAAAAAAAAAAAATAGGTGAACTACCTCTCCCCACCCCCCCTGATCCCCACTGTGCACTTATTTACTATGCATTGTGGCTGCGCGTCAGCTATACCTGACGTAATTTCCAGTTTTCGTTCTGGTTTGAGCATTCGGCCGCTTGGAACGCATACTGGCTCCGACCGAGCAGGATAATCGAACAGGCTGGTTGTGTTGGTGCTGTACAGCACCTTTAACCACTTGACAACTGGGCACTTAAACCCCCTTAACAACCAGACCAATTTTCAGCTTTCAGCACTCTCACAATTTGAATGACAATTACTCAGTCATGCAACACTGCACCCATATGAAATTTGCGTCCTTTTTTTCACACAAATAGAGCTTTCTTTTGGTGGTATTTAATCATTGCTGGGTTTTTTATTTTTTGCGCTATAATTAAAAAAAGACCGAAAATTTTGTAAAAAAATGAATTTTTCTTCGTTTCTGTTATAAAATTTTGCAAATTAGTAATTTTTCTTCATAAATTTTGGCCAAAATTTATACTGCTACCTATCTTTGGTAAAAGATATTTACCAAATTAAGTTATTTGGTCTTTGTGAAAGTTATAGAGTCTGCAAGCTATGGTGCCAATCACTGAAAATTGATCACACTTGATTTACTGACGGCCTATCTCATTTCCCGAGACCCTAACAAGCCAGGAAAGTACAAATACCCCCCAAATGACCCCTTCTTGGAAAGTAGACATTCCAAGGTATTTAGTAAGAGGCATGGTGAATTTTTTGAAGTTGTAATTTTTTCCCACAATTCTTTGCAAAATGAATTTTTTATTTATTTTTTTTTTCCCCAAAATTGTCATATGTTAACAGGTTATTTCTCACATCCAGCATATTCATACCACAAATTACACCCCAAAATACATTCTACTACTCCTCCCGAGTATGGCGATACCACATATGTGACACTTTTACACAGCCTGGCCACATACAGAGGCCCAACATGCAGGGAGCAACGTCAGGCGTTCT